>JAVLUZ010000245.1:6859158-7087022 GCA_036768485.1 Mermis nigrescens | reverse complement strand
GGTAACAATAAGATGAGAAATGAAAAAAATTGGAAAAAGTCGCTATTGAAAACAATATAGCTGGTTTGACAATCGCAGAAGTGTCACAAAATTTAGGTATCTTGTAGATTTTCAGCAGCTGAGAGAATTTAAAATAAGAAAACTTTGAATCCTTACATATGCGCTCGTAGTTACCGCTCATTTCACAAGCTAAGGTTGATGCTATTGCATACATTAAATATTTGCAAGTGCAATCAAGCTGTTCCTTGTGGGGTTACTCTTTCAGAGCAGATATATTTCACAAGATCGTAAAACAGAGGATATGCAGAAACAGATATGAGCTGCTGATTAGCAGATCAGTTGACAGAAAATAAAAATTCGAACATTTTTCACACATTTCTAATGTGATGCAACTGCAGCTTCGTTATTCCCCAAGTCATCATTAGCTGATCCAGCCCGATTTTTGGCCGGGCCAACCGTTTTTCGACCAGGTCGTGGAAATCGGTTAGAATTAGGGAGAGCTTGAGAAGGCTGCAGGCCGTAGCGTTGCTCATAATTTAGCCTTCCGTAAATCGGAGGAGGACGGCGGTGTTTTTGGTCAGTTAGAGGAGGAGGGGGTAACAAATCGTTCACGTGACCTGGTGGTCCTTCGTAGTACGGGTTACCAGGCGGACAATAAGCACGGGGCGAGGCACTTAGGGCGGAGGGAGCCGGGCGTTTATAATATCTCTGGTTCTGGCCCTTAAGACTATTCGGACCGTATTGCTGGTGTGGCTGTTGCTTGCTGAGTGTATGAACAGTGGGTGGGTCGGCTGTGCTGATACGCTTCCGTAGATAAATCTAATCATTCAGGGCGAAATTTCAGGTTTCCTGTAAGAGTAATTTCCATATAATGACATATTTTGTAACAACGAATTTTCCGATTCATGATTTGGGTCTATAGATCCCGGATTTACAAAACGGAAAATTTACTGGATTAAAATAGAATTAAGGCATAAAAGAGAAAAAATGAACGTTTCTTTGCAAAAATGTTTGAAATTGACAAAAACGCCCTCAAATAAGGTATCTGTTTCCTCTTTTTAACATTTTATGGATTTTAAGATCATTTCGGATCAATCATGTTCTGTGTATATCTACGGACCATAACGACCCTTAGGTAGGCCATGCGGCGCACCTATGCTTGTGGTTTTTTACCCTAAAATTAAAAAACCATCCCGAAATCTGTTTTCGAATGTTTTCGTTTGTCTGCGTTTTTTTTGATACTAAAATATTGATAAATGAGTTGTTGCACATGCCACATATTTTCCGATTTTTCTTACGTTTCAAAGCTTTTGGTCTCACAAATCCAGTATTTTGAAAGTGTCCAAGTGTCATATCTACCAAGCAGCGTCGCAAATATTTGTTGAAGTTTAGATAGACATCTTGGAAAAGTATGCTTGATGTTGAACGTAAGCAGCGAATATGCTTGATCATTCCATTTTTGCAGCATCGTATGTATATTACAGATAAAGATCCTTGAAAACGATAATTTTCTTAAAATTAAGACAACACGACACGAAACGTGACATGATCTATCATGAAAATGCATTCTCTTTGCTCTTGATGACACGATTTTTCTCAGCAAATTCCGAAGATTCGCGTTCGACTTAAGTGTAAAAATTAATTAGAAATAAGTAAATAAATTGCGCTTACTGAATCAATTTTAATAGTTTTCCTTAATTGTCCGAATCAACAAGCATCATTTTTTAGTGATATAAGTATATTTATTTTCCAAAAACCACACGTGTACAGCGTGCGAATTCTGGAGGTGGGGCCAAGTAATTTTTAAAATGTGCGTTTTTAGACTGAAAAACGATAGGCACACGTCAGCAACACTGTTTTGTACGTTTAGAACAATGCTCATTCTTTCAAGAGCATCAAGACATAAACAAATCTCGAAATAATTCATAAAAAACGAGTAAATTGAGCAAAATACAGTCAAAAAATCTGTGAATGGCGCGAAGCCCTAAAATTTGAGACTTTTGAGCCAAAATGAGCTAAAGACGCATAAAAGAGCACACTTTTTACAATTTTTACAAAAAATCTACAATTCTATGGGGGTCGCACTTATTTGTCGAGGGGTCAGTAGCCATTCCCGGGGAGGGGACGAAACCATTCAATAACCCCCCATTTATTCTTTAGAAAATTAGAGGAGCAAAAGCTGAACGAAACATAATTTTATAAATCAGCATATTTTTCATGCAATTTTTCACTTCAGAAAAAATGTTCTAATGTCCAGCGATATAAAAAATGCTTTGTCTATTTTCACTACAATAAATTAAGCAATGCTTTTCTCTACTGATGACAATTAGAGCTGCCTAACATAAAGCGTTACAAATAAGGTTTTAAATCAGATAATTAAAAGTCATTTTCGAAGCAACAATTTGTAACTTAAAAAATCCTGATTCAGGGATACCAAATTAAAACAAGACATATTTTTAAAAAATCACCTGCACGCTTATTTTGAATACTCTTCGTCTCAGGAATGTAAAAATAACAAAATCAATCGAGCGGCTTGGTCAAAATAATTATAGGGACCGATTGCAGCAACGACTTCTTAAACTTTCTATTACATGAAAGGTTTAGTATTCAAAAAATTCCGTTACACCATTCCTACGCTTCTGTACCTTTCTATGGGTTCAGGAAATCATAAGTCTGAAATAATATTCATAAACTTCAAGAAGAGTCGTGTTGCGAATCACAGAAAAAATCAATGATTACTAGCAGCAGTTAAGAGTAAAATATGCTAACGAAGTAAAAGAATTGAAATTTTGAGGATTATTTAAAACAGTCACTTTTAACGTTAAGAAAATTGCCAAAATGATTAAGTTTTCCGCAAAATAGCTAGAAAACTTTTTTTGCCCAACAAATGCTAACGACCAGATAGTAGAGAGGCAGTACGTTACGTTGAATCAGGAAGATATTTTTGATAAATTGAATTATTTAATAGTGATCCGGAAAAGAACGCATGACGACGGCTATATTACAAACCACCGTATTTTGTTATGCAGATTATGATAAGTGATTTGAGTTGGGAACAAAAAATATCGCTACACCCATGAACATTTGGACTTAAAAGCGACTTCAGCACTTCTGAACTTCTAGAAGTGACTTAAGAAGTACTAGAAAGGAATTCTCGTTAGGGCAACCGACCACTTATGAACCTCTGAGCCGATTTCTGAATCTCTGAACTTCTTAACTTCTAGATTTGGTGCAAGCATCTGATAAAATGATACTATGGTAAGAAGCTTAAAATCATCAATGTTTCGGCGATTCATAGAAAGAGCGTATTTTTGATCACAAGTAGGTACATAACTGATCGATATATTGTTTATTGAATTTTCCAAAAATAATATAAATTATTCAAAATGAAAGAGCATTGTAAATAGTCAAATATACCGTTTATGATATCTTTCAAACCAAGCCGAAAATTGCTTCATGGGAACGTTCTGTGGTCGACCTCGGGTGTTTGCATTTCCTTAATTTACTTGCTAAATATGCGGGTAATTCGGAAAAGATCTCATCTTGGAGAGTAACGTGGATAGGTACACAAGGTCTATGGAGGTCAGTCGAGTTGGGATCAGTGACTAAGCTTTTTGGGCCGGAATGACCTCAAAAAAACATGATATGAATGCTAAAAGAGCGTAAAATACGTTCCACATTTTTTGCTCAATTTCAAGCTTATTTGAGTAAATTTTCGATTTTCATCTCGTTTTGTCCTTGATTTTGCTAAATTTCTGCAGAAGATTTCCCATTTTTCCATTCTACGGGTCCAATGGCGAATCTAGGATTTTCCCAAGGGGGAGCGGTATCCCAACTTTTCCAAAAACAGTCAAAAATAGGTCCGAAAATTTGCCCTTAACCCGCGAAATAGCGTTTCTTTGGTGTTTTACATTGAATACTTTTACATAAAATTACTTTTGCCACAATATTTTTTCTTCAATTTTTAAAATTTTCGACGATTTCGTGCGAAAAAATCATTAAATTTCTTTGACTTTAACGAAAATCTGACGCGAAGCGCCGGAAAATTTGTGAAATTATGGTGGATAGACGTCTAGAAGCATGATTTACTCCTTGATGTCCTGTATTTATAGCATTTGATGCGAAACATTGAAATTTTTAATTGAAAATAGAAGGAAACTATGCAAAAATAGCTGTTTCTGCTGTTAAAATTGTTTTGAAACCTATATGAACAGAAATTGGCCTAGGTCGCCAAGAAAGTAAATAAATGTCAGTAATATGTATCATCCGGCCCGTAGCGCCGGAAAAAATTCGAGAAAATATGGTCACTGACGGCAAAAAAACATTGCGAATTGCACATCCATTCTTTATCTCACCAAATGTTTTTGGCTCATGGGGGGAGCGCTTCGCCCATCGGTTGACTCATCCGTTTCCACGTGTTCGACTATCTTAAAACAGTTAATAAATTCATTTTACTCAGAATATATTAAAAATTTAATTTATCGGGAATTTGTAAAGAAAGTTATTTTTTCAAAAATTTACAGACCTTATTTTAAAAATTCATTTTATTCATTTTAAAAATTTTAATTTTTTTTCATTTAAGCGAGCGCAGATCAATAGGAACATTGTAAGGCCAGTGGCGGATTCAGGATTCTGACAGGGAGGGGCGGAACGCAACATATTCCCAAAAGTGTCTAACATTGTCCAAAAATTCGTATAGTATGCTCAGGGTACCAATTTTTCACTGTCTTTTGATAGGTAAAATTAATTCTGATGCAAAAAAAGTGAAAAATTTTGAATTTTCCAAAGTTTTTTATGAAAAACTCACAGAATTAATGCAGAAGTCGGCACAATAAAAGACACTCGAGCATTGTAGTAGCTACAAAATCTTTGTTCGGTATAAAAATTACTATTAAGGCGTAAATTTAAATTTTTTAGAGCGCCATGAGTCAGTGAATGTCATTAAGGAATTCTATCCGGGCGCGAAGCGCCAAAAATATTTGAAAAATCATGGCTAAAATCATGAAAAAATACACATCTATTCTTCACTGCGCTCTAATCTGTTTTGACGATAGGGGGTGGTCGCCCCCCGTCCCCTCTTAGTCTGCCAGTGTGTAAGGCCAATCGTTTAAGAGACTAAACTAAAATATGGAAGGGCTAACCTCTTAAGTCACATACACACTAAAGTGCCAGACCCTTTTTATATTCTAGAACCACGCCTTTCGGGCTATTTCAGCGTTAGTGTGAAACGGTATTTAATGTCAGGACGAAACCATAAATTGTAAAGTTTACTTTTCCTTTTATACATTAAATGCATGAAAATATATATTTTAGGTACTTCATAACTTTATTTTGAAGTTTGAGCGTTCTAAGGTGAATTTATTTATTGCGCTAACTTCTTTATCATAGGTAGTGAGATTGCGCTACCTATAATATACTCGTACTTGGCCACCTTTTTGCTTATATGTTTATCACATCATTTTGTGTCCCCCCATCACAGCAGCAACGGCACACACCTGGGAGTAGCGGTTTTTTTAAACGATAGATAATTAAAAAACTCGATGTACTATTTTTTTGTTTTTGTTTACACTCAATACCGAGTTAGCAATGAGTGTGTAAAGTGTAAACCAAAAAATCAAATATTTTGCAGAGGGCCAATTTTTTTAAAAAATGTTGCCGCCAAGCTGTATATTACGAATCTGACCTTAAAATTTCTATACACTATATGGTTGTTGCACAAAAATGTAAAGTATACGGGTTTTCAACTCTTTGTGTGTTTTCAGCTTATCTAACTGAATTTTGGCTTCTGTGCAGTCCAATTGGTTTTATTATGTAGAGGGTTACAATATCTCAAGGACCAATTTTTTTATCTTTTAACGCAATATTTCTTGATCTGTGATCCTTTTAGTGTTAAGAGTTAGAGACGAAAAACGGAATTTCTTCAGCTACTCCGCTAAGTAGGCGGAACATGCTAAGTATGCTTAAAGTGATCCCTGACCTTAGCGTTACAGATCCTAGTCTATTTTGTTTCTATGCACCCAATATTGCGTTATTAGCACAAGTGTAAAGTTTATACTGAGGAGCACTTTTCCGCCCAGAGCATTGGGTATAAAACAATTTGCGGAGGACTAATTTTTTCAGAAAATGATGCCCCTGAGCTGTAGATTACGAATGTGACATTAGAGTTTCTTTACACTCGATATTTGTTGTACAAAAGTGTAAAGTATACGGGTTTTTTTACTGTTCCAGACAGCGCTGCCACCTATGGATACATGGCCTAAAATATTAAATAAAAGAAGGGAACTAGCAAAGAAAAATGCTCCGATGGAACAAAAAAGGTAAATATACTTGAATTTCTTCATTGTTAAGGATGTAAAAGGAGGGCACTAGGGAAAATTTCCCTATATGCGCAGAAGCCATAGGAATGTGCTAAACAGTCAGACTTCCCCTAAACAACGCAAAAATCGAAATATATTCTGCGGCCTGTGAAAAATGAGGTTGTAGTCACAAAGCGTATTTAAGTGTTTCGCAAAAGAGCATTGAAGACACTTTCATGACTATTAAATAATCAATGTATTACTTACGAGCAAAGAAAAATTCTCCGGTGGAACAAAAAAGTAATAATACTTGAATTTCTTCATTGTTAAAGATGTAAAAGGAGGGGACGAGGGAAGATTTCCCTATATGTGCAGAAGCCCTAGGAATGTGCTAAACACCTAGATTTTCCCTAAACAACGCAAAATCGAAGTATATTCTGCGGCCTATGCGCGTTTCTGCAGATTTTCTGTAGTAATTTCGATTAAGATGGCAAGTATTTTGATTACTTTATTTTGGAAGATTTAAAGAAATTTTTTGTGGTTTTTCATGCAGGCTATTGAGTAAGCCATGTGTAGATGTAAAGTTTACACTATTATCTTTTATGCCAGAGCATTGTGGAAGTTCAAGATTTCATTAAATAAATAATACATTGATTAATTAATAGTCATGGAAGTGTCTTCAATGCTCTTTTGGGAAACACTTGAGAGCGTTTTGTGACTACAACCTCATTTTTCACAGGCCGCGGAATATACTTCGATTTTTGCGTTGTTTAGGGGAAGTCTAACTGTTTAGCACATTTCTATGGCTTCTGCGCATATAGTGAGATTTTCCCTGTCCTCTCCTTTTACATCCTTAGCAATGAAAAATTCAAGTATATTTACCTTTTTTGTTCCAAAGAAGCATTTTTCTTTGTTAGTTCCCTTCTTTTATTTGATAATTCAGGCCATATATCCATAGGTGGGCAGCGCAAAAATTCTGGGGGTGCAAGTAGCTGAAGAAATTTCTTTTTTCGTCTCGAACCCATTACACTAGAATGCTCACAGATCAAGAAATATTGCTTTAAAAGAGAAAAAAATCTTACGTTCTGAGATATTGTAGCCCTCTACGTTATAAAACCAATTGGACTGCACAAAAACCTAAATTGAGTTAGATAAGTTTTAGGACACGCTAACAGTAAAAAATTTGTTCACATAACACTTTTGGTCAACAACCATCGAGTGTAAAGAAATTTAAGGTCAGGTTCATAATCTACAACTTAGGGGCAACATCGAAAAAAATTGATCCTCAGCAATTTGTTTGATACCCAATGCTCTGGGCGGAAAAATGCTTTTCGGTGAAAACTTTACACTTGTGCATAAAACGCAATATTGGGTGTATAGAAAGAAAATAAATTACGATCTGTAACACTAAGGCCAGGGCACATTTTAAGTATAATTAGCATGTTCCTCTACTTAGCGGAGTAGCTCAAGAAATTTCGTTTTTCGTCTCGAACCCTTTACACTAAAACGATCTGAGATCGAAAAACATTGCCTTAAAAAAGAAAAAAAGTTTACGTTTTTGAGATATTATAACCCTCTACATTATAGAACCAATTCGACTGCACAGAAACCAAAATTGAGTTAGATAAGCTTAATGATACGCTAACAGTAAAAATCCCGTATACTTTACACTTTTGTGCAACAACCATTGAATGTAAAGAAATTTTAAGGTCAGATTCGTAATCTACAGCTGATGGTAACATTTAAAAAAATTGGCCCTCCGCAAATTGTTTGATACCCAATGCTCTGGACGGAAATGTGCTTCTCAGTGTAAACTTCACACTTTTGCATATAACGCAATATTGGGTGTATAGGAACAAAATAAACTAGGATCTGTAATGCTAAGGTCAGGGCACGTTTCAACCATAATTAGCATGTTCCGCCTACGTTGCGGAGTAGTTGGAGAAATTTCGTTTTTCGTCTCGAACCCTTTACACTGAAACGATCACAGATCAAGAAATATTGCGTTAGAGAGAAAAAATTCGGTTTTGTGATATTGCAACCCACTACATTATAAAACTAACTGGACTGCACAGAAAGCAAAATTGAGTTAGATAAGCTGAAGGACAAGCAAAGAGTAAAAACCACGTATACTTTACTTTTTTGTGTAACAACTATTGAGTGTATAGAAATTTTAAATTCAGATTCGTAATTTACAACTCGGGGCAACATTTAAAAAATTTGCCCTCCGCTAATTATTTGACTTTTCGGTTAAGACTTTACACACTCATTGCTAACTCGGTATTGAGTGTAAACAAAAAAAAGACGGGCATCGAATTCTTTAATTATCCATCGATTAAAAAAACTGCACCTCTCAGGTCTGTGGCGTTGTTGCTGTGAAGGGACACACAAATTTCGCACTCGCTGTGATAAACATATACGAAAAAGGATGGCCAAGTACACAATAGGTAGCGCTAACGCGCTACCTATGATAAGCCACAATGCATGTAAGATACAAAAAAATCTTACACTGGCAGCCTGTTTGGAATTTATCAACTAATAATAAGCGCAAGCATTTTTTATGATACAAATTTATCGACTAAGTGTAAAGAAATTCAATTGAGGTTAGTTTGTAGCTTTTTAGTCTAGTACGTTTGTATTTGCAAAACTTCTGCTCCACAAAATATTTCAGAAATTTACCAGTCAAATAGGGAAAAACGTGTTTTTTCGCCCATTTTACACCCCTGATTTCGAACTTTATATTCCCATAAATAACTCAATATTGCGTATTTTTAAACGCAGTTTGCTGAAACGTATAGCCCTTAAAAGGTACTTTATTTACATTTTATTAAATTTATTCTGACTTATAAGCGTAAATGTTGGCAGATAAATCTTAGACAAAATCTGTTTTTTACACTAATCATTAGAGTGTAAAGTTTAAAGCCCTGGTACTACCTCTGTATTGAGTGTGCAAAAGTTTGCTGGTAAGCAAAAAGTAGCCTTTAAGTCATAGTACATTTCTATAAGAAAAAATTTTTCGGGACTCATAACTGTGGTTGTTGGCAGACATAAGCAAGTGTAAAACCTAACCAAAATGAGTCTTTTCACCCCGGATTTTCGTACTCTTTACACTTCCATTCAAGAACTAATGCGAAATTCACAAAACAAAAAAATGTCATCTGAAAATTTCCCTCCTCCACAAATCTGTGCCATTAAATTCTATGAGGCATGTATGCTGAGTTGTGTACACGCTGGCTAAAAAAAGCGTCAAAGATTTGTGTATGTTATAACGTTACGCTAACACTTTACACGCTCATTACACAATCGGTATCGAGTGTAAATAAAAAGTCTGCAAAATCTCTTTTGATTATCTAAACTTTGAAAAACCGCACCTTCCAGATGTGTCCCGTTATAACTGTGAGGGGGACTTATGTATATTGAAGTACCCAAGTATATTATAGGGAAGCGTTAGCGCGCTACCTATGATTGCTGCCCCATAGTAGTGCGTGCCATACTTGCGTAAAAATGCACAAGTCGTTTTCAATTAGTGATCGCTTCATTTCTCGGAATAAGCTATTCGTCTTATTTAGTTTTGCGTCGGAGGTGTAACTCCCTTCTGCAGGCCGCAGAATATACTTAGATTTTTCTGCGTTTTTAGCGCAAGTCTAATTTAATTTAATTCCTAATCTAATTTCTAATTTCTTACACAGGAATACATATGTAACTTTTCCCTAGTCCCCTCCTTTTGTGACCCTAATGATGCGTAGTTCAAGTATATTCGTCCTTTTTATTCCATCTCGGAGCATTTTTCTTTGCTAGTGTGTATACATGCTCAAGCAAAAAAATGCGTCCGTTTTCCTCATAGAAAATAACCGAAGTCCCTAAAATCGCTTAAATGTTTCGAATTAGGCAAACTTACTGCACACTTACGTTGAAAGCCCGTTATTAACTAGAGACCTGTACGCATATTCTAAATTTTGACGTTCTTGCATCTATTTTATAGTTATGTTTGGTCATCTTTCCACTGTTTCTCAACATTTCTCAGCGCTCCCATCTGTATAATTAAAGTCTATTTCATTTATTCGAGAGCTTTTTCTTTAAAATTTTTTAAGGCTACAATATGCCTAACTAGGTAATTTACTGACGGAAAAGTTGAGTGGGGGCAAGCGGCCGCCATTCATTCATTTTTAATGCACTAAATCGTCCATATAGACTCAACTCGTGCATCTAAATAGTGTTGTGATTTACTACAGTAAGTGCGATAAATAAAAATCTTGCAGCAGGAATCGAACCCATGTTGCTTCGATGACAATCAGACGTTCTACCACTACGCTAAGCGGAAGTTTTCCGCAATGCTTTAAATGCTAGACTATTGTGTTTAACGGTCGATTTATGACAATCTGAATGCGCGAATTCCATCCGAACATAATCTGCTGGAAAACGAAAATAAATTATTTATGTAAGAAATTTGATTTAAAAACCCTTCCTTCCTATGTAGCTACAGTGATTTCTAAATGACCTGCAGTAAGCAGGGAAGATAGAGTTACTGTAGCCTCGGAAAAGAGTTGCTAAAACAGCTCTCGTATAAATGAAACAGACTATAGGTGCATTTATCTTTAAGCTTCTTGATAGCGGTATGTCAGCACCATTGTTCGTAGCATACATATGTGTGAACCCTTTCATGGTTCTCGAAACGGTTTCTGGCCCATAAACATTTATTTCGAATATTTCATGTCGTTTTTTACCAGAAGCGCATTCCAGAAAATGCTGGCGCGGTGCCAAAAACGATTGAATCTATTCACATAAGGTGTTTTAGCATGTAAGTACCGAGGCTAGCATTTTTTAAAATTGCATTGAGTTTATCCTTTTCAACTACCGTAAGCTGTTCAAGTCAACGAAAATTCAAAAATCGAGAATATGCTTAAACTAATGCAAGAAATTATTCACATCGTATTAATTAGCTCTCCGTAGTACATCTGTAATATAAGAAAGCATCGCCGTACTGTAGTGCAGCCTAAAATTGAGAAATTAGCTCAATAATGATTAAATTTATCAAATTGTTTCCCTTTTGCGCCTCATAAAACACGTAATATCTCGTATTATAATTTTTTAGGTACACTTGTGCTATTTCACGAGTTTTCTTTCTTACTAATAGCATGCTGCACTACTATCTTTGTCTTTTCTTTTTTCATTTTTTCTTTTTGTTTAGTATTTCCTTTCTTATTTATCCATTTATTTATTTGTTTTTTCTATATTTTCTTTCTTCTTTCTCGTACCTTCTCAAATTGATGACTTCTTACTGTTCTTACTATTCCTACTTATTGAACTGCAGAAGAAAAAGCGCATGGGTCGTTCTCTCTGTCGTTCTCTCTTATCTTATCGTTCTCTATATCTCTATCTTGTTTTTTCCAATTTTAACTCTGAAATTTGCGGTTTTGCAAGAATACTGCAACTGTAATTAATTATACATGCTCGAGTCGCAGCCGATAACAGAAAGATTAATGCCTTTCACCGAAGGAAACGAGTTATACTAGGATTTTGCCCTTATATCGTACGTAGCACTACGTGTATATTGCAGATATTGTAGAAATTTCTGATGCAACCGCATAGACACATTGAATTCACATTTTTAAATATAATTAGATTATTTGATAAATGGTTGCGGCACATAAGTTAAAAAATAGATTTGAGTAAGAACGTTTGTCGGCTGGATATAAAAGGATGGAAAATTTCAGTTCATCAGTCGCCGCATGGCCAACCCCATAAATTTATTATTTTTACCTCTTTGTTCGAACTGAAAATGAAGGGCTTTATCATCGCATGTTTTGTCATTCTTGCGATAGATTTCACCGTTCGGTAAGCTATTAAACAAGAATGCAAAATTGTTCGCTTCCTGAAGCAATAGACACGCTTATTCACGCGCTGGACTTACCTAAAAAAATTTTTGGTCTTTTCCTGCATTTTTGACTGTTTTTTATTATTATTCATTTTTCAGTAGAAATGCGCAAAGTCGAGTTAGTCTTACTGAAGCAGGACTTCTGATTTTAAGTATACGTTGGTAAAAGTATATGTCCCTCGGTATCATGGGCAGATTTAAGGGGGCTGGGGGCTGCCGTCCACCCCTTTGGCTCAAAATAATTGCCGATATAAAGAATGGATACATAATTTGTCACAATTTTTGACCGTAAGTGAACATAATTTGTCAAGTTTTCCGGTGCTTCGCAATGGATAATACCTATTGATGGCATTTATTCACTTTCTTGGCGGCATGCAAGCGATATTTTTGCTAAAGGTATAGGTTTTGAACGATTTCAAAAGCAGAAACAGCTATTCAGCACCGTTTTCTTCTATATTCAAGCTTGATCTTTCAAAATTATCGACATTCTGCGCCATTGGTGTTTTCACACAAACTGACAACTTTGACATATTCATGCCTTTGACTCTCAATCCATTGATGCTAATAAAAAAATTAATTCATTCGGCTTTCAGAAGAAAAATAAGTGCGAAATAGATGGTATGTATGAAGCATCGACTGTATTAGTGTAGGCTAAAGCAAGTACACCTTCTGACTATTAAATACTGAAATGACTATTTTTAAGATTAACTCAACGATCACTGCACAAATTTTCAATGAAATGAATCGTTTTAAATGATAATTTTTAAATAAAACTGTTTTTGCCGAAAAATTGTATCAGCTCATGGCTACAATATGCCATGCTCTTAAAGCCGCTCTTATTTTGCATGGTCACCACATTTTAGAAATAAAAAATAACAAAAAAAAGATATTTTTGTGCTCTGAACTTTATGTTTTTGTTTTTCCTGCTTCCTAGTTCGTCCTGCAATCTTTATTAATTTTTTTCCAATACGGCTGCCCTACTATGCATTTTACTGGTTGTTCATTATCTATTATTTATTGTTTAAGCCCACTGTGGATACACAAAAAACTACTTTTGACTCTGATTAACTACTTGTCTGATATCGTGAATAATTCGCATTTTTAAATATGGCAGTCGTAGAAGCTGCCATATTGTAGAATACTACAATTTTATACGTTTTTATCATTAACTCGTTGAGGATTTAATTTTTTTTGAAATTTTTTAGAGGATAGCTAGAAAATTTTATGTTTCTTCCAATGAATTGTGTATGTGCGTCTCATGCTAACCATTGAGAAAGTTCAAAATCATCAGAAATCTTCATTGTACACTGAAAATGGCGTGTGCTGCATATACTGGAAACCGAGCCGTAAAGCAAGCTTTAAAGGTCCTTCCGCCTAAATTTGATAAATTTTCCTGCGCCTCGCGCCCGATTTTCGCCAAGTTGAAGAATTTTAAATGAATTTCCTTCGCACAAAGTTATCGGAAAATAAAAAATTTCTTGAAAATTTTGCGGAAAAGCGATTTTTAATAAAAGAAGACAATGTAAATACCGAAGGAACGTCATTTCGCACAGGAAGGACTGATTTTTACGTCTGTTTTTTACTGTTTTTAGAAAAGTTGAGGTAGCCCTCCTTTAGAAAATCCTAGATCCGCCACTGCTTGATACTCAAAGCAAATGCGCCTGAAGTAGGTACCTGTCTAATGTAACATTGGCTCCGATTTTTTGCCTCTGAGTTGATAACTCCACGTCATTTTCAGCGTGCAATTGTTCGAACTTGTCGGAAGAACTATGAGAAAAAAGAATTTGAAAAATGTATCAAAGAGCATAAAATTTTCTGGCTATTCATCGAAAGAAAGTTTTATATTTTAAAACGGTTAAAAATTATAAATAAAAAATTTCTGCAGGAAACTCGTGATTTTCACCCTCGGCAGTCATTTTGCCATATTTAAAAAAAAATTCCCACTTGCATGTGTGTTCTCTACCCAGAGAATTGATGAAAAAATAGAAGAAAATTGTATAATTCTGACTGTTGATCAATAAATTGTTTATTTTTTAATTATTCATTTTCTGTTTTGATTTTCTTTGCATGCGCCACAATTGTCTATAAAACCACATCAAATTTGTTCAGCATAGTCGAGCTAATGAATTGAGAAATCATTCGTGTGGCCATTTCAAACGACTTTTTTAAGTGAAAAAGTGGAATTCTTTAAGTGTTTTAATTTTTTTCGATTTTCCCGCGTTTACCAACAAAAATCCTTAAAAATATTATAATTTTGCCCATCTCCTAGTGGTTGTCGAGATCGAGATGTCTGAACAATGTCTTAATATGCCATACGTCTTATTGGGGAGGTTTTGAAGGACGTTTGTACCCTCCCATAAAAACAGATCCAATAAAAATTTAGTTGAACCCAAATTTTTTATTTTTCAGAAAACCTAAGGAAAAAAGCTGTTTTAAGCGTTTCTAGAGACCTTTTGGATTATCAAAAGTAGCAAATTTTTAAAGCGCAGCGCTGAAATGTCAATTTTCGATATAAATTTTTTGAAAATTTTCTACGCTCCTATGTTCTAGAATGAAATAGCATCGTATCGTAAGAAAGTTAAAAACTGTACTTTGTTGATGATAAATTCTTTCAGTGCCCAACCCGACTCAGGGAACGATAATCAACCGGGCTCCATTCTTTACATGGATGCGGACAAACAAGATTCGATATCGCCGTTTGTCGACAACGCCCAAAGAATACCTCGAAACACGATTTTTAAGTCAAGGATTAACAGAATCTAAGGACCTCAAAAAGCATGATTTCGGAAGATTTGCTGACTTTGGTGATATAAACAAGATTGAAAAAGCCGTCGCTGAAGTTTTTTGTCTTTATGCAATCACACATGCTGAAACATAGCTACAGTAATATGGACCCCCAAATTTTTCCACGGCATTCTCATGTTTTTGGTAGGTTTTATATGCGTTGGGAAAGTTTAAAGAAAATCGACACGATCAAAATTTTTTTATGTCCGATTTTGTTATAGCATACAAAATTTCAACCTATTTTCTTATATAGAAATACCCTTCAAACCTGACTCGATTCGTACATAAAATTATTTTAAAAAAGGTGATCAACGTGCTTGTGCATTATGGAGCTATGCATATAGTTACCATACATGGGCAGCAGTCAAATTCTTGAGTTTAGATTGGGCATATTCGCCAAAAAGAGCACCAAAAATTCAATGCTAAGGGACTTAGTCGATCTTAGGGTTTTCCAAATTATGAAGGGTGAAAATCCCGCTCACCCGAACCTTCCTCCGCGCCTATGCGTGATAGATACTGAAAGATTTTCAACGTATATGTAAATTAAATTGCTAAAATAATTATATACGTATTAAAGACAGCTTTAGGGAGAAATACTGATGAGGAAAATCATTCTCAATATACGCATATGATGCCTAGGTGAAGTTATAGTTATATGAATTTAGGTTAGAAGCATACGTAGATAATATTCACCAGACGTGTTCTTGGGAAGAAGGGGGGATTTTGACCCCCAGAATAACAGCTGACCCCCCCGGAATTATCAATTTTTTGTAAAAGTTATAAAAAGTGTGCCATTAAGCGTTTTAGCCCATTTTTGGCTCAAAAATCTCTAAATTTCGGTACTTCGTACCATACACACTTTTTTGACCATATTTCGTTCTATTTACCCAATTTTTTTCCAATTTTTCGAAATTTTTCTAAACGTTTTTATGTTCTAGAAAGAACGAGCATTGCCTGAAACGTCAAAAACAGTGTTTTTGACGTGTACCCATCGTTTTTAGCCTGAAAAAGGCATTTTTTCATTTTTAAGCACGACCTTCTCCCCTCCGGAATTCCTATGCTGTACATGTATGATATACACCCGTAATACTTTAAAACCCGCCACAGATTACTGTAAATCCCCAAAATTCTATTTTTAGTAACACTTTTGGCGATTTTTTGCAATTTTTATCGATGTCACCCTCACCCTAGAATTTTCTTGCTGCTTATGTATGCTTAAAGTTGTGTTACATACAAAAAATACTTCTTCGAATTCCATATCATAGATACGTATCCTCTCCAAATTAGTTATTTCAGTCTCGTCCGTCCGCGTCGCGCTTCTTTTATTCTAATTATCGCTTGTTAATTTCGAAATAATTGTAGGTACCTACGTTTAACATCGTGTTTTCATATTTACATTGGTACATCTTCCGGCTTCGTCTTAATTGAATCGAGAGTTAAGCATACTAAGTACCTATTGTTGTCTTTGTTCATTTGCTTTAGAAAATCTTTACAGTAAATTGACTAATCACGGGAAGTAGCTAATTTAAGTCCGTTCTTGATCAGCGCAATTATTCGCCCCATAATCTGCAAAAATTTATGAAAATTCTGCAAAAAATTATTTTAAGCAGATCATAGATGTATTTAGGTACAGTGACAATGACTTAAATGTACCAACCTATGTGTTCTTGGAGGGGTTTGACACCCCTCCACCCAATGTCTACTGAACCCCGCTCGCATGCAAACCCGCTCGCATGCAAAATGAATGCGTGCGATCCCCAGAATAGTCGATTTTTCGTAAAAATTATAAAAATGTAATTTTTAAACTTTCTAGTTCATTTTGGCTCAAAAGTCCAAAGTTTCCGGCGCTTCGCGCCATATACACAGTTTTCGACTATGTACATGCTTTCTGCAATTTATTCAATTATTTCAAATTTTTTGAGATTTTTTATGTTTTTATGTTCTAGAAGGAATGAGCAATGTCCGAAACTTAAACGAACAATTTTAAAAAAACTAGAAATTTAATGCAGAGAAAAAAGCAAATTAAAGGTCGAAGATTGATAAAATTACAAAGTTTTTAGGCAAAAGTGCCAGCTGATGATCATATAACGTGAATTCATACTATTTTTAGCATTTAAAACAGTTTTTGTAAGCGGCTCAGAAGCTCTCTGGCTGATCCCCTCCGGTCAGACTGACCGTGCATCTCTTTACTCTGTTTTCATAGAATTTAGATCGATTGGTACGTAATATAAACGCAAGATACTGTATTATTGATACCGACTTTGGCACACGACAAATCTGATTCAAATGACAGAAAAGTAGAATGGCTAAATTTGTACATATAATTTGAGTCAACTAAAACTTCAATCTATCCAGCCTATCCAGTTAAAAATAATAAAAAATTAATAACTTGCGGAGCTATCATTCGAACCATAAGATTATTTCTGTCCGATGGGTTCTGAGTCTAATTGATAAGCATTACCGTCTACTGTGCAGCGTTAATTACGCATGGCTTACTGAGACCACCGTTTGAATTTCCAATCAATCAGTTAATGAAATACCAATTAAAATGATAAAAGTAACAATAGAAGGAGAAATAAAAAAACTGGAAAAAGCCGCTATTGAAAACATTACAGCTGGTTTGGCAATCACAGAAGTGTCAAAAAATGTAGATATCTTGTAGATTTTCAGCAGCTAAGAGAATTTAAAATAAGAAAACTTTCAATCCTTGCATACGCGCTCGTAGTTACCGCTCATTTCACAAGCTAAGGTTGATGCTATTGCGTATCATAGATAGCGCGATAGCGCTACCTATAATATACTTGGCCATCGTTTTTTTATATGTTTATCACAGCGAGTGCGAAATTATTGTCACCCCCTCACAGCAACAACGGCACACACCTGGGAGGTGCGGTTTTTTTAATCGATAAATAATTAAAAAATTCGATGCCGGTTTTTTTGTTTAAACTCAATACCGAGTTAGCAATGAATGTGTAAAGTGTAAACCGAAAAATCAAATAATTTGCGAAGGGCCAATGTTGTTTAAATGTTGCCCCTGAGCTGTAGATTACGACGAACCTGACCTTAAAATTTCTTTACACTGAATGATTGTTGCAAAAAAAGTAAAGTATACAGGTTTTTTTAACTCTTTGCGTGTCCTTCAGCTTATCTAACTCAATTTTATTTTCTATGCAGTCCCATTGGTTTTATGTTGTAGAAGATTACAATATCTTAAAACCATTTTTTTCTTCTCTTTTTACTGAATATTTCTTGATTTGTAATCGTTTTAGTGTAAGGGTTCGAGACGAAAGCAAGAAATTTCTTCAGCTACTCCGCTAAGTATGCGGAACATGCTAATTATGCTTAAAATGTGCCCTGACCCTAGCGTTACAGATCCTAGTTTATTTTGTTTCTATACACCCAATATTGCGTTATTAGCACAAATCAAGAGTTTACAATATATCATTAGTGATTAAGTATTAAAATCCGCTGATAGGTTGAGTAGATTGAGTTCGTGCAAGTGGCTGACGTGTCCTATCTCGCGTGTAGATATAAAAAAAGAGTAATGGGTTCAAATCTTCTGTATACTGACTTTTTCATTTTTTTAAGTTCTTTCGGCAAAACCATGCACTTCATTTGACTTATTCATCTACTTAGCTTAAGTAATCCGCTGGCATCTTCATTTATCCTTTTGTAAAACTCCAAATTTATGTTTACTATTTCATTTTAGGTACGCGCTTAGCGCGTACCTATAATACACTTGGGTAGCCCCAACACCTGTGCACCCCTCTACAGCTATAACGGACACATCTGGGAGGTGCGGTTTTTTTTAAAGAAAGATAATAAAAAAATTCGCTGCCTAACATTTTTTGTTTTTCTTTACACTTAAAACTGACTGTGTAAAGAAGGTGTAAAGTTCCGGCTTGACGTTATAGAATATATAGTGAATTTTGGGGTTTTTTACCGGGCTTGTGGACAACTCAGTATTGACCCTTCAAACAATTTAATGGCATATATTTGTAGAGGAAGAAATTTCGCAGATGATTCGTTTTTTGTTCTTGAATTTCGCCTTAGTTCTCGAATGGGAGTGTAAAGAGTGCGAAAATCTAAGGTTGAAAAAACAATGTTTATGTCTGCCAACAAATCCGGTCATGAATTTTAAGAAATTTTTTCTGACAGAAATGTACTTCGGATCAAGGGCTATCTTGCGCTTACCAGCAAACTTTTCTACAATCAATACGCATTAGAAACAAAAGTTTAAACTTTACACTCTGTTGGATGATTTAAAATTAGATTTTGTCCAAGATTTCTCTGCCAACTTTTTCGCTTATGAATTGGGATGTATTGAATATAATATAAATAATGTAACTTCTAAGGGCTACACGGCGAAGCAAGCCGCGTTCAACAAAACGTAATATTGAGTTGTTTATGGGGGGTGTAAAGTTCGAAATCTGAGGTGTAAAATGGCCGAAAAAACAGGTTTTTTCCGTATTTTGATTAGTAAATCATATCAAATATTTTGCGGGACATTAGTTTGGCACATACAAACGTACTACAATCAAAGGGCTACAAATTGGCCCGAACCGAATTTATGTACACTCAATGGAGCGTTAGATTCCGATTTGTAAAATTTACAACGTGGTGGACAAAGGGAGAATACGTGTTTGTCCAGTTTTTTGTTCGCCACTTTCTCTGTTCAAAAGTCGGACGAGGTCGAATAGGAAAAAAAAAAGTACTTTCTAAGGGGTACGTGTCACAGCGAATTGCCTTTGTTTACATCAATATTTCGCTTTTTTGTAAGATGTAAAGTCAAATAAATGGGGGAGTAAAACGTGTTTCTGTCTTGTTTTCTTCTGCCAAGTTCTGGGTTATGAGTCTGGACATAATCTCAAGTGTAAAAATGAAACAGAAATCAAATGTGATACGCCAGTTTGTTTGCACTCAACAGTGGTGTGAAGTAGTTTACAACTGATGTTTATTTGTTCTCGGGTCATTGTGGAGACTTAATTTATTCATAAATCTTAATCGTAATATCGGAGTAATATTTGAATTACGAATCCGACTAAAATCTTCTTTAAACTCTGTGGTTGTGTAAAGTTTACACTGCATATTAACTTTAGTTCTAGAGATTTGCTGAAGCTTAATTTTTTTCAAAATGTTCTACGTAAAATCAAAGTTGGGAATCTGACTGTTAGTTTTCTCTACACCTGGTAATTGTGTAAAGTTTGCACTATTCATTTGTTGTTAATATGTAGTTTATACTACAAATTTATTTTACTTCCAAATCTGAGCGTTAGTGTTCCTTACACTTGATATTTGCGTAGAGTTTATGTGAATTAAAAGTAAGGTACTAGCAAAGAAAAATGCTCCGATGGAACAAAAAAGATGAATATACTTGGAATTGTGGATTATTAAGGATTAAAAGGAGGGGACTAGGAAAAATCTACCTAAAGTCGCGAAATCTGCTAAAAATCACACTTTCTCTAAGCAATGCGAAAAATCGAAGTATATTCTGCGGCCTCTAAAAAAGTGTCTTTTTTAAATAATTTTAAAGTTTCAGATAAGAGTGTACAAACGAAATCTATAATGTTTACTTTTTTAAATTGCTGGCAAGTAGCAACGCTGACTAGCTTCGTATCCTGATTGATAGAAAACTAAGTGGTATTGTATTCAAAGTTGTTTTATTTTGTTATGAGCATTATAGCAAGCAAAGCAGAGGCCGATTGATTAGAGCACACAATCGTTAAGAGCATGCTAGTGTACCTACATTTAGTCTGATTCAAGTCAAATTACGCGTTTCCTACTGTTTTAAACCAACAATTTCTTCTATTGTCTTGGATGCATCGATGTTTGCTATTTCATTCAATTGGCTTAGAAAGACTGTTAGTCTTCTCAATATCATTTCCCATAGCTACTGCATGGCTAACGTGCTGCTTTTTCAATCATTTTTATGGTTAAATAATTATTTTAATCTGTTGGCCGCAGAATATACTTCTATTTTTTGCGTTGCTTAGAGAAAGTGTGATTTTTAGCAGATTTTACGACTTTAGGTAGATTTTTCCTAGTCCCTTCCTTCAACATCCTTAATAATCCACAATTCCAAGTATATTCATCTTTTTTGTTCCATCCGAGCATTTTTCTTTGCTAGTACATTAAATATTTGCAAGTGCATTTAAGCTGTTCGAGATATATTTCACAAGATCGTAAAACAGACGATATGCAGATACAGATATACATGGGCTGCTGATCAGCAGAACAGTTGACAGAAAATAAAAATCCGAACATTTTTCACACATTTCTAATGTGATGCAACCGCAGCTTCGTTCTTCCCCGAGTTATCATTAGCTGATCTAGCTCGATTTTTGGCCGGGCCAACCGTTTTTCGACCAGGTCGTGGACATCGGTTAGAATTAGGGATTGCTTGGGAAGGCTGCGGGCCATAGCGTTGCTCATAATTTGGCCTTCCGTACATCGCAGGAGGACGGTGGTGTTTTTGGCCAGTTGGAGGAGGAGGGGGAAACAGATCGTTTACGTGACCTGGCGGTCCATCGTAGTACGGGTTAACAGGCGGACAAGAAGAACGTGGCGAGGCACTTGGGGCGGAGGGAGCCGGGCGTTTATAATATCTGTGGTTTTGGCCCTGAGGAATATTTGGACCGTATTGCTGCTGTGACTGTTGCTGAGTGTATGGACAGTGGGTGGGTCGACTGTGCTGATACGCTTCTGTAGGTAAATCTAATGACTCAGGGCGAGATTTGAGGTTTCCTGTAAGAGTAATTTTCATATAATGGCATATTTTTATAACAACGAATTTTCCGAGTCATGATTTGGGTCTACAGATCGCGGAAGTACAAAAGGGAAAATTTACTGGAGTAAAACAAAATTAAGGCATAAAAGGGAAAAAATGAAAGTTATCTTTCAAAAATGTTTGAAATTGACAAAAATGCCGTCAATTAAGGTATCGGTTTCATCTTTTTAACCAACGGATTTTAAGATTATTTCAGGTCAATCATGTTCTGTGTATAGCTCTGAACCAGATTGACCCTTAAGTAGGCCATGCTGCGCATCTATGCTTGTGGTTTTCTTATTCTAAAATTTAAAAACCATCCTGAATTCCGTTTTGCACAGTTTTCGTTTTTCTGCGTTTTTCTGATACTAAAATATTGGAAAATGAGTTTTTGCACATACCACATATTTTCCGATTTATCTTACGTTCGAAAGTTTTTGGACTCCTATATCCAGTATTTTGAAAGTGTCCAAGTGTCATATCTAACAAGCAGCGTCGCAAATATTTGTTGAAGTTTAGATAGAGATCTTAGAAAAGTATGCATGATGTTGAACGTAAGCAGCGAATATGCTTGATTATTCCATTTTTGCAGCATCGTATGTATATTACAGATAAAGATGCTTGAAAAAGATAATTTTCTTGATTTTTCATATTAAGACAACACGACACGAAAACGTGACATGATCTATCATGAAAATGCGTTCTCTTTGCCCTTGATGACACACTTTTTGTCTTCAAATCCCGAAAATATGCATTCGACTTGAGTGTAAAAATTAATTCAGAATAAGTGAATACATTCCACTTACTGAGTCAATTGTTATAGTTTTCCTCAAGTGTCCGAATCTACAAGCATCATTTTTTAGTGATACAAATATATTTATCTTCCGAAAAACCATACATGCACAGCCATGCGAATTCTAGGGGTGAGGACCAATAATTTCTACAATGTACATTTTTTGACTAAAAAACGCCAGGCACACGTCAAGAACTCTGTTTTTTACGTTCCGGACTATGCTCGTTCTTTCAAGAGCATCAAGACATAAACAAATTTCGAAAAAAATCCAGTAAAAATTGAGTAAATTGAGCAAGAATCAGTCAAAAATCTGTATATGGCGCGATGCCCCGAAAATTTGAGACTTTTGAGTCAAAATAAGCTAAAAACGCTCAAAAAGGTACACTTTTTACAATCTTTTTCAAAAAATCGACAATGCTAGGAGGGGTCGCAGTCATTTTTCGAGGGGTCAGTAACCAATCCCGGGGCGAAACCATTCAAACACCCCCTAAGAAGGGGTACGCCGCAGAACCCATAATTAGTTCAGTAAACATTTCATCGCCCGAAATTTGGTGCAAGTATTTAACAATCATGATTAGTTTTCAGCTTATATTTTAGAAGTTATCTCACCAAATTTATTCTTCAGAAAATTAGAGGAACAAAATTGAACGAAACATGATTTTATTAATCAGCATGTTTTTCATGCAATTTTTCACGTTAGAAAAAATGTTCTAATGTATAGCGAAATAAAAAATGCTTAGTGTATTTTAACTACAATAAATTAAGCAATGCTTTTCTCTACTGATGACTTTTAGAGCTGCCTAACATAAAGCGTTACAAATAAGATCTTAAATCAGATAATTAGGAGCCATTTTTGGAACAACGCTTTCAGAATAACCTAAAAATCCTGATTCAGGACACCAAACCAGAACAAGACACATTTTTAGAAAATCACCAGCGCGCTTATTTTTGAATACTCTTCATCTCAGGAATGTAAAAATAACAAAATGAATCAATCGGCTTTGTTAAAATAATTAACAGGGACCAATTGCACCAACGACTTCTCAAACTTTCTATTACTTCACAGGTTTAGTATTCCAAAAATTCCGTTACACCATTCCTACGCTTCTGGACCTTTCTATGGCTTCAAAGTTCAGAAGTCTGAAATAATGTCTGATCGATCTAATGTTTATTGAATTATTCAAAAATTATTTGAATTATCGTAAATGAAAGAGCATTGTGAAAAAGTCAAATTAACGGTTTATGATATCTATCTTTCAAACCAAGCCACAAAATTGCTTCAGAAGAACGTTTTGTGGTCGACCTCTGGTGCATGCATTTCTTTAATTTACTTGCTAATTATGCGGGTAATTCGGAAAAGATCTTATCTTGAATATACGATGAAGAGTAACGTGCTTAGGTGCACAACATGACCGGTCTAGGGAGGTCAGCCGAGTTGGGGTCAGTGACTAAGGTTTTTGGGCCGAAGTGACCTCAAAAAACATCATTTGAATGCTAAAATAGCGTAAAATTAGTTCCACAGTTTTTGCTCAATTTTAAGCTCATTTGAAGTCAATTTTCGATTTTCATCTCTTTTTTGGTCTTGATTTTGCTAATTTTCTTCAGAAGATTTCTAATTTTTTCATACTATGGGTCCAGTAGCGGATCTAGGATTTTCCTAAGGGGAGCGGCATCCCAACTTTTCCAAATAGTCAAAAATAGGTCCAAAAATTTGCCCTTAACGCGCGAAATAGCGTTTTTTTCGGTGTTTTACATTGTATACTTTTACATAAAATCACTTTTGACGCAATATTTTCTGCGAAAATATTAAAAGTTTCGACAATTTTGTGCGGAAAAATCATTAAATTTCTTTGACTTTAACAAAAATCTGGCGCCAAGCGCCGGAAAATTTGTGAAATTAAGGTGGATAGACGTCTAGAAGCATGATTTACTGCTTTATTTCCTGTATTCATAGCATTTGATGCGAAACATCGAAATATTCTATTGAAAATAGAAGAATACTATGCAAAAATAGCTTTATGCTGTTAAAATTGTTTTGAAACCTACATGAACAGAAAATGGTTTCCACTTCAACAAGAGAGTAAATAATTGTCATTAATAGGTATCATCCGGTGCGTAGCGCCGGAAAAATTTGAGAAATTATGGTCACTGACGGCCAAAAATCATTGCTAATTGCATATCTATTCTTTATCTCACCAAATATTTCTGGCCAAGGGGGAGCGGCCCCCCACCTCCCCATTAAATCTGCCCGCGCGTACATTTCGCCTTTTTTTAACATTGATCGAAATAAGAAGGGTTATCCTTATCTGTTTATTGATTTACTACTCAAAAATTTCAAGTTTTTAACAAAAAGCACCTTTGATCCAAAATTTCTTCCAATCAGACGGCAAATCGATTTTGTTGCCATCGGCTTCAAACGTATATTTCTCTGCAATCACTCGTTCAGTCGTATATCCGTCAACGGGAATTTCTTTCGTTACTTTCGCATAGGAAATTTTCGGACGTGGTTGGTGGTCGCTTCGCCCATCGGTTGACTCATCCGTTTCCACGTGTTCGACTATCTTAAAACAGTCAATTAATTTAATTTACTTAGAATATATTAAAAATTTAATTTATAAGAAATTTGTAATAAATTTTTTTTCAAATTTAAAGAACTTATTTTAAAAATTTATTTCATTCATTTTAAAAATTTTAATTTTTTCCTTTTTTGCGAGCGCAGATCAATAGGAACATTGTAAGGCCAGTGGCGGATCCGGGATTTCTTGACGGTGAGGGGGCGGAACCCAACATTTTCGTAACAGTGCCAAACGTTGTCCAAATTTTCGTATAGTATGCTCAGAGTACCAATTTTTTTACTGTCTTTTGATAGGCAAAATTATTTCTGATGCAGAATAGTAAAAAATTTCTGAATTTTCTAAAGTTTTATATGAAAAACTCGCAGAATTAACGCAGAAATCGGCACAAGAAAAAACACTCGAGAAATCGTGGTAGGAGCTACAAAATCTTAGTTCTATACAAAAATTACTGTTAAGACGTAAATAAATTTTTTAGAGCGTCATGAGTCAGTGAATGTCATCAATGAGTACTATCCCGGCTCGAAGCGCCAAAAATTTGAAATATCATGGCTAAAATCATCAGAAAATGCACATCTATTCTTCACTGCGCCTAATCTTTTTTGACGATAGAGGGATGACCGCTCCTCCCCGCCCCGAAAATCTGCCAGTGTGTAAGGCCAATCGTTCAAGAGACTAAACCTAAACGTGGGAGGGCTAACCTCCTAAGTCACGTACATACTCAAGTTTTATGTAGTATCTCAAGACTGTTTCAGAAGTGTACCTAACGTGCCCCAATCGCAAATTACGAAATTTGTGTAACAGCTTATAGTTGCGAACAACACTTGCTTTTGAACTACGGAACGTGCCTTGATAATTTTGATTTTGAATATAAAATTCTTGTATTTTAACTTATATACGAGTGGTACATGTAACACTATAGATTTCTCAAGAATCATTCAAAATTCAAAGGGCGAAGAAAAGTGCGGACAAAATATTTAATTTAATCTGCATCTTTTAAACATGGCACCGTGATGCCTTATGTATTAAAACAAAAATACAACCAATCTTATTTCATAAACCATTACGAAAAAGTGCAACGAGAAAGCTATTTTCCACTTATTTTCTATCAAATGAAAATCAACCAAGTGTCGAATTACGCGTTGCTGAGATGAAAAGACTATAGAAAAAAGCAAAGGTGAAAATCTTAAAATTTAATAACGCAAATGACTTCAAATATTTTGTGTTAAATATTTTTATACACAACGACTAAATGTAAGGGTGGTAGTCATAGTCAGAGACATGTAGATGGAGGTTTATCGATAGAAAATTTTGAATTTTATTGAAAATGGCAAAATCAGGATCGAAAAAAGAGGAAAGCCGAGACTTTCTAAGTATAATTGTTGTCAACTATAAATAACGAAGTGAGCTGTACGTACTTTACATCGTTTTTATGATTATTTTAGCTCTGAAAAACTAAATTTCTCAGGCGTATTAATTCAGCAGGTCGGGCTGACTCTCATAACCGACTATGTTGTTCAGAGGGGTTTAAACCCTCAAAATGGGAAAAAAGGAATTTTCTAAGAAAAGTGAGACATAGTGATAGCTAAAAACGAATGAAAATCTAAATTTTTCTTCAAAGTGATTAGATTTGATCAAAAACTACAGATTGATATACTTGTAACGCTTTTATAGCATAGCAGTTATTGACCTCATTTTGAACCAAAAACTCTTTATTTGACCCCCAAACCAGCTGATCCGTTAAGGGTTATGCTATGCATCTATGGCCGAAGCCCTATTTGATTTGTTTTAGCTGATTTGATTTTAAAAATACCTGTTTTGGCGTGTATGAGCATGTAGAATCCTCCCCTTCTACTTCCTCGAAATATGGACCATTGAAAGGCTCAACACGATGATTTTGACTCGATCTCGTCGGATCAGGTCGGTGGATCGGATCCGTGGGTTCGAAGTATTCAAACATGTGATTGTCGTATCCTATTTCGTAAGCGCGAGGATCTGAACAGTGCATCTACAGTATCAATTTTATCTACAGAAATATACTTTTGACCAAAAAATAAAGTCTTATCCTGAAACGAAGTGGCGCAAGCAATTCCATGAATAATACACGAGTAAAAAATATACGAAAATCAAGTACAGAAAAGACAAACAAGAAGGACACAATCAACCTTGTACAAGTAGAAAGTAAATCACAGCAATTAATATCAGGAGTACGATATGCTAGAATTTAAAACGCGCTGCCTTTGTATCAACTTTTAGTATCAATTAGTATTAACGAATCCTCAATTTCTAAACACAATATATATTTTGGTTTCGACTGCCAGGCATACAAACACAGTATGGTCGCTTTAAGAGGTCAGTCAAAGAACTCTTTTTAGACAAAATGGTCTCAAAAACTGGTATAAATGCTAAAATAATATAAAAACTACTCATCCATTTCCAATCATCATTTTACTTTATTTTCAAATTAAAATTTCCAATTTTTCGATTCTATGAGTGTATACTTCCAAACCCGAACGTGCATGTCTCCTCCCCAGTCAATTCACTAGCTCTAGTTCATGCCACTTTAGTTGCAAATTAAAATATAAATTCTACGCGGCATCTTAAAGCATTGAGAATAGATCATCTAGACTGTTTCACATAATTACAGCATAAATTTTAAGAATTTTTATCGATAATGAGCCAACAGATTACGATAATTATATATCATACTAGCGAAGAAAAATGCTCCAATGGAACAAAAAAAGGTGAATATACATGGAAATGCGCTTCATTCAGAATATAAAAGGAGGGGATTAGGAAAAAGCTATCCATGCCTGCAGAAGTCAGAAAGAAAAATATGCTTAGCTTTGGCATCCAAGCCTACAAAAATCGCAAAATATGCTAAAAATCCGAATTTTTCTACGCAACACAAAAATCGAAGTATATTCTGCGGCCTGCAGAAGGAAGTAGCACTTTATTCTAAAGAATGAACACAAGGCATAGATAGCTTAAAGCCTACAGCCTTATCAAAGCAGTTATGATGAACTTTTTTGCGCAGCAAAACTGCATCAGACTTCTAAGGTACATTTGCAGCCAATTTATGTGGATTAAATTTAGTGAAAGCCGTTTTATCCGGTAAATTGAACAAAGTTATATGCGCCTAATATTGGTTTACAGTTGCTGAAAACGGATAGTAATTTTAATGTTAATATTGCTTGCACTTTGACATGGCTGCATCTGCTAAGTGACATGCTCAGTTAGTAATAATGAAATACGAATAAGTCAATTATACATTACATTTGTTAATAGCATTCCACTTTCAGCCACAATATTAAGCAACTCGGAGTTGAATGAAATCTGCAAAAAGTCGCCTTACGTAATATGATTTTAAGCTATTATGTCAATCAGTGAAAGTTGTTTTAAGATGATACATGTTTTTCAGGGGCCGCAAAATATACTTAGATTTTTGCGTTGCTTAGAAAAAGTCGGATTTTTAGCATATTTTGCGATTTTTGTATGTTTAGATGCCACAACTGAGCATATTTTTCTTTCTGACTTCTGTAGGCATAGGTAGTTTTTCCTAGTGCCCTCATTTTATATACTTAATAAAGCGCAATTCCAAGTATATTCACCTTTTTTTGTTTCATTGGAGTCTTTTTGTTTGCTAGTACCCTACTTTTAATTAACAAGATTTGAGTAAATCAATTAGTAGGCACATACGATAACATGCCACAATAATGACAGCAGTCCGAGAACGCGTAAAACAAGATTGTTCTGAACATTAGCATTATCTTTTTAAAACAAGACAACCTTACATTATTTAAACGGATCAAATCTTTTCAACGTAAACTTTACGCAACTGCTGGGTGTAAAGAAAACTTACATTCATATTCGTAATCCTTACATGAAACACTTGGAAAAAAGTTATACTTCTGCAAAGCACTGGAACTAAATTTAATTTCCAGTGTAAAGTTTACACAACTACTGTGTGTAAAGAAAACAAGCAATTTAATTCGAAATCCTGACCTTACGGAACATATTTTTGAAAAAATTCATGTTTTGCAACGCCTGGAAGTAAAATAAATTTGCAGTGTAAACTTTATACATCAATAATAAATGAATAGTGTTGGCGTTTTACAACTACTGGTATAAAGAATACTGACAGTCATATTCGTAATGCCAATGTCAAATAGAGCATTTTTTTAAAAAGTAAGGCTTTCACAACACTCTGGAACTTAAATTTATTTTCATTGTGAACTTTACACAACTGCAGAATGTAAAGTAAATATAGTCAGATTCATAATCCTGACGTTACGGAGAACATTTTGAAAAACTAATCCTCACTTTACAATGCTACTGGACGTGAATTAGATTTTTTAGTGTAAACTTTACACCTCTAAAATGACTGAATAGTGTAAAATTTACACAACTAATAGGTAAACTTCACACCTCTAAAATGACTGAATTGTGTAAAATTTACACAACTAATAGGTGTAGAGAAAACTAACAGTCAGATTCGTAAACCTGACGTTACGGAGAACATTTTGAAAGAATTCACGTTTCGCAACGCTCTGGAAGTAAAATGAATTTTTAGTGTAAACTTTACACCTCTACAATGGCTCAATATTTGGCGTAATTGAACGCGCTTACGTGTACGCACGATCCTTGATGTTTAGCACATTTTTCATAATTCGTATCATGACTCAACTCATATCAGGATAAGGTGACAGACACAAATCTGCCAAAAACGTCTTTTTTCACCCCAAAGATGGAACTTTGCACTACTAAAAATAACTCAGTATTGAATGTAGAGAAACGCGACCAAGTGCAATATGTAATCATTGACATGTACCTTATTTTAAGAGTAGTTTGCACTATTCAATTTAAAACCAGAGTGATTGATAGACAAAAAACGGTCAAAAACGTGTTTTTTTACCCAAGCGTTTAAATTTTACACCATTAGAATTAACTCGGTATTGACTTTAAAGAAACGTGTCTGAACAGGATATGTAACCCTTAAGACGTACTTTATTTATAATAATTCGCATACCCAAGTGTAAACTTTAAACCGCCAGAACTAACTTCGTATCGAGTTTGCACAATCGCGAATAAATTCCTCATGTTGCTCTTTAAGCGTAGTACTTTTACATAAATAAGTTTCTGGGGGACTCTTATACGAAAAATTTGGCAGACATAAAGAAGTCGAAAACTCGACTAAAATCTGTCTTTACACCCACAGATTTTTACACTCTTTGCACTACCCCTCAAGAACAAATGCAACATTCAACGAACAAGAAAGTGTTCTTCTACAGAATTCTATTCTCTACAATAATACACTATTAAAATTGTACGGGGGACTTACAGGGAGTTGTGTACACGCTGCAGAAAAAACCACCAAAATTCGCTATATGTTATAACGTTACGCCAAAATTTTATACGCTCATTACAAGCTGGGCATAGAGTGTAAAGAAAAACAAAAAATGCACAGCGAATTTCCTTTTTATCTTTCTCTTAAAAAACCACACTTTCCGGATGTGTCCCGTTATAGCTGTAGGGGGTATACATGTGTTGGGAATACCTAAGCATATTATAGGTATGCGCTAACGCGCTACCTATGATCGATGCTATAATCGCAATCTGTCCGGTTATGTCGGAGATGGTTTTCAAAACTGATACCCAAACTTATGTGAAACAAACTATATTTTTTATTTGCTGCATTTTTATTTCTTTTTATTTGACTATTTTTTTGCGTAGTGTAAATAGCACGGTTTTTTTGTATTCGGCAAAGATTTTTCCCGATGTACAAAGACTTTTCGGGACCGTCTTTGTACATGTACAAAGATTTTTGGGAAGACAAAAATTGCAAAAAAGGTCTAAAATTCGAAAAAATTTCGGCGCTTCGCGCCGAAATGAGTAATTGTGTGTTCTATATATCTTTATAATGGCAGAAATTGCATTTCAAAAGTAAAAATGTCAAATTTTTCGGCGCTTCGCGCCGTTTTAAGACGATTCTTAGTGATTTTTGCCCTTAGAGACCCAGAAATTAGCTAAAATACACTACGAAAAGTCGAAGAACTCTGTTTTTACGACACTAAAATCGCTGCTGTACCATATTATAGTATCCAAAAATTTTGTGTGTACAAAATGTACAAAGATTTTTAGGAAGACAAAAACTGTAAAAAGGTGTAAAATTCCCAGAATTCTCGGCGCTTCGCGCCGAACTGATAAATTATTTGTCCTATATATCTTTAAAATGGCAGAATTTGCATTTAGAATGGAAAAATGTCAATATTTTTCGGCGCCTCGCGCCGTTTTCAGATAATTTTTAGTAATTTTTGGCGTCAGAAACCCAGAAATTAGCTAAAATACACTACCAAAGATCGAAAACCCTGTTTTACCACACTAAAATCGCTACTGTACTATATAATAGTACACAAAAATTTGCATGTACAAATTGTACAAAGACTTTTGGGGACCATCTTTGTACATGTACAAACGGACCTTGTACAAAAAAAACACTGGTAAATAGGCATTTAAATCTTGTTTTATATTCCTGGGAAATGTAAAGAAGTTGATTGATTAAATTCACTTTGAGTTTTGATCAGAATGATGTTCCTAGGCAGCATATAAATCAAGAAATTTTGTATAAACAATCGAAATACTTAATTAATAAATAAAAATGCAATTAATTCAATGAATTATTGTTATTCCTACTATTCGTATGATGCTGATTTATATGCTGATGATGACTACGCCTCTGTGTAACCGGATGCTTTTGGTGTGCCACAACCAAATCGCGATTATCGCCGTGGGCGCTGCTGTATTCGGATGTTTTATGATAAGGTCGGTCAGCAATGGCTTTCCGTTCGGGAACGGAGGGCAATTCGTAAAAATTATTCGCCCGTCTAATTTCCTCCCGAAATTTCGATCTGTAAAATTGCTCGACGTATTGCGAATCAATAGCCTAAATTTTAAGATCAATAAATCGTAGATGGAAAAATTCAAAAATATATGAATAATATCTTTACATAAATGCGGTCTGCACATGTGCGTAGGAAAGGGAGGGTTTAAAAATGCGTATCCTTGGGATGTAGTCAGAGGGTTTTAAACCCCCCAGAATAATTAGGGGTCGGGTGGTTTAAACCCCCAAAATGGCTACTGACTCCCCGCAAAAAGAATGCGACCCCCACAAGTGTCAATTTTCTGAAAAAATCGTAGATAGCGTGTTCTAAAGCGTTTTTAGCTTACTTTTGACTCGAAAGTGTCAAATTTTAGGCTTGCGCCATATACTCACCGTTTGATTATATTTTGTATAATTAACCCGAATGTTTTCCAGATTTTTCTCCGAAATTTTATGTTATTATGTTGCAGAAAAAAAGAACGTTGTCTGATACATAAAAAACAGATTTTTCGACGTGCATAATTTTTTAAGCTGAAAAAATTAACTTTTTGGAAATTTTCTTGGGACCACTCCCCAGAATTCCCATACTGCACGCACAATTCAATACAGGACGGTCATAATCCACTCCTAAATCTTATTGAACCGAGTACTTCTAGACGATTGTTAAGAAAACCAATTGTGGAAAAACGTTCGAACTCATGAGAGAAAGTCGCACAGATTTATGTAAGATCTAAACGAAATTGTCAGTTTTCTACAAAAAATAGAGATTTCTATAAAATTTTGCGATCATATCCAATAAGTTTCTATTGAAATTTGTAGTTCACATTAATTTTCACCGAAGCCTTTCTCGTTTGCCGATTTTATTTTTGACTGAAAAAGGGAAACTAATATAAAAACGTATTTTATCATCAAAATGCCCTTTTTTAGGTACAAATATTTTAATTGGTTATAGGAATGTTTATAAAAACTCATTAATAATGAATGAACGATTTATAAATAATTTTCTACTTTATCTCATGAATAATCGGAAATTTAGACGATTGAATTGACTATTAAGTCAAAAAATGCTATCGAAAAATTTTCAAAAGAAAATGTATATTTCTCTGGCAGTATAAGAAAACAAATATTAATCACTATTTATTATATTAAATTTTATAAATTTCAACGTATCTCATTACTTCAACCTTTTTCACTGTGTTGTAAGATTAATCTCCGATTTAAATAGTGTGGCTCTATTGTGACCATAGATGCACAGGATAGTAAGTCTGCTGCGGGGTCAGCCAGAGTTTTTGAGCCAAAATAACTTCACAAGTTGGTATAAATGCTATTATAGCGCAAAACTGTCAATCCACAGTTTTTAATAATCTTAAAGCCCTCTTGTAGGAAATTTTTTGTTTCAATAAATTCTCGGCCTTCGTTTCGCCTTATTTTCCCGACAGAGCACTATCATTTTCTCTTCTGAGGTAGCCAAGAAACTCAAAACCTTCGACGTTTATGTCGATTTTGACCATAACTCGCTTTTGATCCGTTGTTTCTGAAAATTTTTGTACTTCAGTGTATTAGACAAAAAAGACATAGAAACATTAAATAAAAGTGAATTTTTACTCGAATTCATAAACCTTAGCGATTGTACAGCTATTAAGAAGAAAAAATTTTGTCCAAAATTTTGCTTCCAATATTTATCAACTTCAATCAATTTCGAGACTAATCTTTATAATCCTACAACCAAATGTTTTTTTTTCTTATGAAGAAAGCAGTATTCATTTTTTTCCAGTGGCTGACCGGACAAGCCGGCGTCGGTAAGTAATAAATGCTCTCAGCGTCCTCGTCCGCTCCGCCGCAGCAACCGCAAAACGCCCCAGAGTCGCCTTGGCTCTCCTTCTTGCCCTTGGCTTCCCTCATAAAATCTTCGAGCGCTCGACCGGCGCATTCTAAGCCGGATAACAAGGCCGGCACGAACAACACCACGTGGACCAACCCGAAAAGCACGTGCAGGAAGATCAATTTGCACGTGTGCCAAATTAGGGGACACGGCGTCAAGAAAAGCAAAGGAGCCGGGCAAACAACGCAAGCGACCGAACACCAAATTATCGCCGGCAGCCAAGATTGGCAGGCGAACGCCAGGCGGTCGCCGACGGCGCCCGGCGTCGACGGAAATGAGCGACGACCGGGGCAGTGATACGAAAGGCAAAACAGCAGCGTCATCGAGCCGGTGACGGTGCAAGCGGCTAAAACGATGCACGTGTTCGGAGCGTTTATTGGGACGTCCCAAAGGGCGCCTGAGCGATGAATAGAATGATCATCTTTGTTGCATAGCCTGCGTGTACAGCATGGGAATTCTGGGAGGAGGTTGGCGTCGAAATATTTTTAATAAGTGCCCTTTCCGACTCAGAAACCGTGAGTACATGTCAAAAAACACTATGTTTTGATGTTTCAGACGGTGCTTGTTCTTTCTAGAACAGTAAAAATATCGAAAAAATTCGAAAAGCTTGAGTAAATTAAACAATATATAGTCAGAAAATGAGAATGTGGCGTGAAGTGTAGAAAATTTGACACTTTTGAACCAAAATATAGCTATAAACGCATTAAAAATACAATTTCTACATTTTTCGGAAAATCAACAATACTAGGAGGTTAAAATGGTTAAAGAAAGGCTTTTCACCCACATGTGGGTATTACCCGCACGTCAGAGGCGTGTTTCTTGCTGAGATACCGCAAGGATTCGCGACACCCAAGGGTTTTAACCTTCGCCACACAAGTGCAGCTTCTTATTTATCGACCCGGGAGGGATGAAAGGCTAGGTTGGCCTGCCGAAAAGAACTGCGTCAACGTGAATTAGAAACTGGGACCTTGCGATCCGTAGGTTTAAACGTTTTTGGCGGAAGATCAGCACAGCAGCCTTTCCGAAACCCTACCCCAACGCTCTCTCCAAAAAACACCTATGGTGCACATTATGACCGGTTTTGAGACCAACCTGGTCTGGGTCAGGTGGAAAGCTTTACGGAGCTAAAATGTTATAATTAATATAATTCAATTGATATAATTACTTGAATGACGTAAAAATTATCTCATTTCACTTTTTGATCAATCAATCACTCTAGAAAGGATTTCATCCGTTTTGGCCTTGTTGCCTTATTTTTCCCTCCAAAAAATTCGCATTTTGCCTTCTAAGTGTCTTGACTATCCGAGCCCTCTACATACATTTCCGATCTTAAGACGAATGACAAGAATGCGAATATAATTACAAGCAGAGAAAAATGCTCCGATGGAACAAAAAAGTCGAATTTACTTGGGATTATGGATAATAAAGGATGTAAAAGGAGGCTATGGTCTCTTCCATTCCAAACGACTTATTTTTGCTAAAGTCTTATTACTGTAAAAGATTTTCACCACATAAATAACATCTTCGGTTAGGTTTTCGTAACAGCTGGTTGCTTTAAACTCTTCTTATTGATATTTATGTGCTTTGCTTAACATATGGCGCATCTATTTATGACAGATTGCCGCCACAACCTAACCCGTAAAATACTCAGCTACAGTAATGAGCCATAAAGCAAAAATAAGCCGTTTGGAATGGAACAAACTATAGTACCCTACCTTTAGTTAGCATGATTTGAGTAAATCAGTTAGTAAACACAAATGGTAACATGTCACAATGATGACAGCAGCCCAAGAACGCGGAAAACAATATTGTTCTGAACATCAGCATTATCTTTTTTAAACAAGACAACCTTACCTTATTTAAACAGATCAAAAGTACCTACTCAAAATGAATTGTACGCAACTATTGGGTGTAAAGAAGACTTACACTCAGATACATAATCCTGACGTTACATGGAACATTTTGAAGAAAAAAATAAGCTTATGCAATGCTCTGAAAGTAAAGTTAATTTTCAAAGCAAACTTCACATAACTACTAAAAGTAAAGAAAACGTAAAGTCAAATTCGTAATCCTGACCGTACGAAACATATTTTGAAAAAAATTCACGCTTTGCAACGCTCTGGAAATAAAATAAATTTGTAGTGTAAAGTTTACATAATGAATAGTGCAAACTTTACACAACTACTGGATGTAGAGAAGACTAACAGTCAGATTCGTAATTCTAACTTTATGTAGACTATTTTGAAAACAGCGAGCTTCCGCAAGGCTCTACAACTAAAATTAATTTGTAGAAGATTTTAGTCGGATTCATAATTCTGGTATTACTCTGATATTACGATTAACATTTATGAAAAAATTAAGTCTCCACAATAACCTGAAGACAAATAGGTATTAGATGGAAACCACTTCACACCACTGTCGGTGTAAACAAGTGCACCCAACTAGCGTATAACGTTTGATTTGTGGTACATTTTTAGACTTGAGATTACGTCCAGACTCATAACTGGAGAAGTTGACATAAAAACAAGACAGAAACACCTTTAAAACACCCTATTTTTGACTTTACACCTCTCGAAAAAGCTAAATATTGATGTAAATAAGCGCAAATTTCTGTGACGTGTACCCCTTACAAAGTTATCTATTTTTATTCTTTTCGATTTATCCCGATTTCAAATTGAAAATGTAGCGAACAAAAGAGTGACAAAAACTTATTTTCCACCATCCAGCACATTGTAAACTTCAAAAATCTCAACCTAACTCCCCATTGAGTGTACTGAAATTCAGTTTGGGCCAGTTTGTAGCCTTTAAGTCTTAGTACGTTCGTGTGTGGAAAATTTCTGTTATGCAAAATATTTGAGATATTCACTAATAAAAAAGGGAAGAAAACGTGTTTTTTGCCCTATGTTACACTTCTGATTTCGAACTTTACACCTCCATAAGCAATTCAATATTAAATTTTGCAAACGCGCTTTGCTACGACGTGTATTCTTTGAAGCGTACTTTAACTCTATTCAATTCAATTTATCCTGACTTATAAGCGGGGAATTTGGCGGAGGAATCTTAGACAAACCCTGTTTTTTTACACTTTTCCTACAATGATATGGTTATAAATTAAATGAGGCACTAACACTGTGTGTACGCGCTGTCTAAAAATCAGTCAGTCAAAAGTTTGTCTATGTTATAACGTTTCACCAAAACTTTACACACTCATTACAAGCTGAGTATTGAGTGTAAAAAACAAAAAAACACGGGCAGCGATTTTTTATAATCTAAAGCGCACCTCTCAGATATGTCTAGTTAGGGGGCTCCTATGTTGGGGTGCCCACGATATTATACGTACGCGCTAACGCGCTACCTATGATGAACTGTAATAAACCGGGTTCAGCATGCGATAAATGGTGAACATTTTAATATTAGCGATGCAAATTCGGCTTAGACCTAAACTATTGAGATGAGACCGACTGGACCAAATCCTGAATTATAACTTTTTAAATTTAAACACTGAACTCTAGTTTAAGCAAAACCTGACTATGACTTATTAAAACCAAGCCCTGATATTCATGCCACCGGTTGTTTTAACGGATTTAGGTAACTTTATCACTTTCGCTTCTTTAGAGTCTTTCATTCACATCAAAAGTTTCCCCGTAGAATTTGTACATTAGCTCATTGATAGCACGTAGTTTACTGCTCGTTAAACATTTTACAAATGTGAGAATATTTATTTTTCTCCACCAATTTTTTATTTGGAATGTCTGGTTTGGTATATCTATTAAGTTTTATGATTATAACTCAAACTGACATTTATATTTCATTCACTGATAAGATTATTTTTTTATTATTAATAAATTATTATTTTATAAATATTTAATAAATGTAATAATTTTTTAACGAATTATTATCAAATGAATTCTCAATATTAGGATTAATCACCTATGTAAAAATTTTTCAAAGAATTATTATCAAATAAATTCTCAATATTAGGATTAATCACCTATTCCAATACTCCCTGCCGTTGTGGAACATAGGCTGAAGAAGCAAGCTAGACTCGTCATTAGTTGTCCGAAAATAATCGAGGACAAAACAACCACAAGTGCGATCGCGACAAGCAAAATGGTCAGAGTTTCCGTTTGGATTTCTAGGTCATGATTCACCTATTGAGGACATTATTAGAATAATTCATAACACTAAAGGATGGCGCATTTTAAGAACAGGGAACGCAGTGATTATAAAAATAAAAATTAAAAAATCAAAGATTATTGAATGTTAAATACAAAACAATGTAAAAGCAGTCTGTTGTATGTCTTCAGATTTAGACTCTTAAAAGTTGGAAACTTGCAGATTTCACATGTTGACAACTTTAGCTGCAGTAGTATTTCCAACTTGCAACACAGAATTCACAAAAAATACAAGCATGGTCGTGAGGGGAATGGATAGGAGTCCAGATTTAAATATATCCCCGCAGATTCCGAAATAAAATTGTTGACGCTTTTTCCCCGCATTTCATCTATTTGTGAATCATCAGACTCCCTCAATATTTGGGTGCTGTCCATGTATTTAAGCATATCGTCTTTTTTATAAAGTAAATATCATTTAATAAACTTGCGTAATTCAAATCTTGTTCTTCGCCGTACAGGCATAACCGTTTACATTTTACGTGCAATGAAACTTACCGAAAAAACTCCTGGCGTTTCGAGCGTGATAGAAATGTCATGCTTCTTAGCCCAACTGCTCAAATATTTTAGGATCTCTAATAAGCGACCAACTCCAGCTTTGCTCAGTTGAATGTACATTTTAGACGCAATTATTCTTTCGTTGTAATCTCCAAGCACGATATCACTGGCGAACTTTTTATACCTACATAAAAAGCGAAAAAATTGAATTATTTTCTAAAAAGGAACAATTTGACGTAAACGGGCGCGTAAAGAATTTTTAGCGTTGAGAAATGAATTCTATTTGAAACACGCAACATGATTTATAATCATTCTTCTGAAAAACTCAATCTGTTAATCAAACTGGTCAGTGATAGTAACATTGATCGCTAATATTAAAAATTTACAGAATTGGTCATCAATCCCTATTTACGTGGTAGGCAAACAAAAAAGCGTGCGTCGATTTACTTAATTTGCTTCGATCTAATCACATATTGCTATTCTCACGTGTGCTTTAATTTATTTTCTCGTTTTCGAAGGAATTTTCGGAAAAACGCACAAAATCAAAGTTTTACGATAAATAATAATCATTATTATAGTAAGTCTCTTAAGCCCGTTGATTAAAGAGAAAATTTGAAACGATCTTCTTTAAAACATTTTATTTTCCGGCTAAAGACGATTTGGGGGGAAGCATGCAAAAGTATAGTCAACGTTAAAGTATACACCATTGTTCGGCGACGCTTAGTGAGAACAATGGCGAGGTTGTACTAAGGTCGGCGCATGTCAATAAATGACATCAAAAGAAACTGGGTCGCGCATCCGCGATTCGGGCTAGTTTAGCATTCGATTTCAAACTTCGAATTCGCAAAATCATCGATTTTGAATGTTACTTTCAAATTCAACGCATTTTTTACAGCAGCAAGATGACATAAAATTTAATTGAAAAATATTAAGTTTAAAAATCGCTTTTTATTCACATACATAACTTGCATGTTGCGCTTGTTGCCTTTTCTTATACATTTTCTGGGCGAAAATCTATAACTCTTATCTTTAAGATCTTCTCGAAGGAGCTAGACACAGAAAGATCAAGTTTGGATTGATAACTTGAATTAAATTTTTTAAATATGAAGCAGAGGCGTAGCCAGGATTTTGGTTCGGGGGCATAAACAAAAATTTTTTAAGACTACTTTTGCATTAAATGCCAGTAATGTTATGTATAGTAAAACTGAGTTTTTCGACCTTCAGTAGTGTAGCCCAGTGTTTTTTTTTGCACAAAGTCCGTTTGTACATGAAGATGGTCCCCAAAAGTCTTAGTACATTTTGTAGACACAAATTTTTGAGTACTATAATATGGTAAGGTAGCGATTTTAGGGTGGTAAAAACAGTTGTTCGACTTTTGGTAGTATATTTTAGCTAATTTTTGGGTCTCTAAGGGCAAAAATCACTAATAATCGTCTTAAAACGGCGCGAAGCGCCGAAAAATTTGACATTTTTCCTTTTGAAATGCAATTTCTGCCAGTATAAAGATATATAGAATGCACAAAGTTTTACGAATTTTAGACCTTTTTTTGCAATTTTTGTCTTCCCAAAAATCTTTGTACCTGTACAAAGACGGTCCCGAAAAGTCTTTGTACATCGGGAAAAATCTTTGCTGAATCCAAAAAAACACTGATGTATCCTAGCTAATTTATGGGTTTCTGACGATTAAAAATACAAAAAGTGTAAAGCGGCTCGAAGTGCCGAAAATTTTTGGAATTTCTACCGTTCTAATGTAGAATTCACGGCCTTTCTATTGACAAACATTTCGGAAATTTTAAGTGGCGCAAAGTGCCTAGAAATTTAGTCATTTTTTACCGCCCTTAACATTTTGTAGCTCTGTGAATACTAATAGTCTGACAGAGCAGAAAATTATCAAATTTGTACAAAAAAATTTGACAGTTCAAGCTTCTAACGAGAAAACTGCGAATTACTAACTTTAAAGATATTTTGAGTGATTCAGGCTTTTAGACGCAATGCCGGAGCTTTACTAAAAGAAAGAACAGTAACTGGCGACGCTATGCGCCGCAAAATTTTGACGTTTTTGCACTTTAAACTCAATTTACACCGCTTAAATCATACAAAAAAGACAAATTAATGTTGGCGCGAAACGGCGGAAATTTTTAGAAATTCTCACCTCTTTTACCTGGCTTGTTCTCCCAAAAATCTCGTTGCATATGTACAACGAGATTTTACGGTTGCGGGGGTCTGGGATGGCGCGCTCAAGCGTTCCCAGCGGGGTCCGGGGCAGAGTCCCCGAAAATTTTGTAAAAAAAGCATTGTAATGTTAAATAGTAACGTTAAAATTTTCGAAAAATCGGCCAAATCTCGGTTCTGAATCAAGCAAGCCCAAAAACACTTGAAATTGATGAACTTCTACATTGCACAAAACTTCTGAGCTGAAATGCGTTTTTTGACCTCTGCTAATTGCATAGCGCAGCAACGGGTCGCTGCCAATAAGATATAGGAACATGTGTCAATGAAAATTTTGTTCTTACCGTTTTCAGGCCCATTCGTGGCCTTCTTATTAACAAGATGCAGTTCAGAAAACAGGAATTACGCAAAAACATAAGAAAATTTGGCCATTCCTTTCATTTAAAATAGGATTATGTGTCCTTGTAAAAAAAGACAAACAAATCAAAGAATAGACAAACTGGTACACACAAGACAAACAAAGCAGAGAATAGACAAACTGGTACTTAATCATTTTCGTACTTTTACTATTATTATGCTCAACAAGCATGCAAAGTTTCAATCAACGAACAAATAGTTCATTAAATTACTAAAGTGATGTGAAGTGCTGGATTATTTTAGCGGATTCAAGCTTTTTAATTCATTAGATCTATATATAACAATAAATAATAATGACTCGGCGCGAAGCGCCGGAAAATTTTGACGTTTTTGCCTTTTTGAACTCAGTTTTCTGGACACACATTATTGCAACAGAAAAATCAACAATATTTCTGAAAAAATTTCGGGGGGGGGCATGTGCCCCCAATGCCCCCCTGGCTACGCCTATGATGTGAAGTGATTATCTAGAAAAAAGCGTCCGATACATTATAGGATGTCTACCTCAATGTAGAACCATATTCTTTGATGTCATAAAAACAACTCAGATGTCATTAAAACTACAGTACATATCCTGGCCGAAATAATCTGACAGAAATTTATGATAACGATTCCTAATTTAGCTATTTGTTGCACGACAATTTCGATTAATTAGTTCTGAGTGCGTATATAAATAAAAAGTGATGTAAAAACTTCATATTTTTCAATTAAATTTTATTTCATCTTGCTGCAAAAAATTCGCTGAATTTGAAGGTAGCATTCAAAATCGATGATTTTGCGAATTAGAAGTTTGAAATCGAATGCTAAACTAGCCCGAATCGCGGAGGCGCGACCCAGTTTCTTTTGTTCTCATTTATTGACATGCGCCGACCTTCGTCAAACCTCGCCATTGTTCTCACTGAGCGTCGCCGAACAATGATATATACTTTAACGTTGACTATACTTTTGTATGCCCTCCGAAAACCGTCTTTAGCCTTTTTTTCAAATGGTCATTTTCCAGACTAAATGCCTTCTTCAAAATCGCTTTTATAATTTAGAATACTGCAATTTGATTTTAATCAAAATCATTAGAGTCCATTTCAGATATTCTGTGAACGAACTTCCAAATTTTTTCAAGTGTAAAGCTTTTAATTAATAATCACGCGTAAGTTCTTGAACTATTTTTGAAACTGTGGTTTGAATCATTTCCTAAAGTTTAAATCGTATGTACTGAGCAGACATGCACAGCATAGGAATTCTGGGGAAGGTAGGTTGAAATTATAAAGTGCATTTTTTGGGTCCAAAAATGGTAGGTACGCGTTGAAAACAACGTTTTTCAGCGTTTCTGACGATGCTCTATCTTTCTAGAACATAAAAACATAAAAAAATTTCGAAACAAATCAAAGAGTCGGAACAAATTGAACATAATATAGTCAAAACATAAGTATAATGGCGCGAAGCACCGAAAGTTTGACACTTTTGAGCAAATAGATAGCTAAAAACGTCTAAAAAAGCATCTTTCCTACAAATTTTTAGAAAATTTTTGGGAACTTTAAAAAAATCGACAATTCGAGGGAGTGATAAAATTTTTGCAGGGGTGAAAACTTTTCTGAGGGGGTTAAACACCCCAAACCCTCCAAGATCATGTATGGCACTGAATAAAAACAACAGTCATTCTGTTAATTCCAGCTTGGAATTAAATTCTACAGTTCACAGTGATAAACTTAGAAATTAACGTAGTTTTGAGGCCAAACTAAAAAAGGGAAGAAATTCAGTTTTTTTAAAGAAAGATGCAGCTGGATCATTTCATTTTAAATATTTTCGTAGCGGCCAAGTCATCCAGTATTCAAACCTTTCATCTCTCAGGAAAATTAAATCGACGACAGGAACAAACGTATCCTTGTTAACTAAATATACTGAGTCGCGTTCGAAATCGCTAAAATCTCGTAACCAGCTAATCACCCGATCAGCTAGTCTTTGATCGTACTGTAAATAAGCTAGCGCATCCAATATGGCAGTTCGCGTATCGTGATCATAATAGTCGATAGTATCTAAAGCATTATTTTGTTTTTGACAAATCGACTTCATCTTGTACAAATATAATCGAAAAAGCATTATCATCATTCAACAATAACATAGTAAAATTATTCCAAAACTTCAAATCTGCGTTCTGTTTTTACATTAGCGTTGTTGTGTATTATGTTGAGCAGGTAGGACCAAGCGTGCCCGTTCAAAATGTTCTGGCGATATAAGGCAACATTGACTTTGAGAATGGAGGAAAATCGAAAATTGTATGCAAAAGTGAGCTTGAAATCTATCAGAAACAAAGATCAACAAAATTTTCAAGCTAATTAGGATTTATACCACTTTTTAAGATCATTTGGCCTCAAAAAAGCTCTCTTGGCTAATGCCCTAGATCGGCAGACCCCCGAGACCAGCCATGCTGCGCATCTATGGAGAGACTTAATCCCAATATTTTGATTCAGATTTATATATTCTATATATTTGGATGTCATTTTTATGGATTTTTTATGAATTTTATTTGATAGATCATTTATTTAGTATTTATTATTTTTATTGTATTACAGATTTTACTTTACTAGATTTCTACTACAAGGATTACGCGAGAATTTAGTGCAGGAGTGAGGATCTTATCAGCTAGTGTTGTAATATACTAGCGTCAAGAGGTAAGCCTTATCCTCGCTAATGAGACTATGCAAATTACTAGAACAACTAGTGTTCTATTGCATGCACGACATCGCAAAAATTCAAGTTCAGTAGATCTGAACATAGTTGATGGTTTTTGCGCATTATGAAAAGCTGTCGAGGATTGCAGAATGCTGGGGCATTTTGTAAAATGTTCGTTTATTCACATTTCCTTTAACATGTTCATCGCATAGCCTTTTTTAGGGTCAACCGGTCTTGAAAGACCGAAATTAAGTTCAAACTAGATGAATTTCTTGAATCACGATTAGTTTATAACGAAGATGAGAAAAACCGATTCTACCCGTCTTCCACCCCTTAATTAAATCGAGCTTTCCAATTACTTACTCACCACACACTCTGTGTCCTTTAAAGTGAGAACAAAATGCCAAAAAATGATTATCTTTTCATTGGTATGGATTTTTATATAAAATTCCTTATGGCTGAGTCGATTTTTAGGTAAATTCCATTTCCACTTTGGAATCTTGTATCATTAAACGAGTAATGGAAAAACGAAAAAATGAAAAGAAACGATGAAAAAACAATTAAAAACGCAAAAGTACCGGTAAAGACGATTCGAACAATGTTGTCGTTGTTACCGGCGTAAAATCTGTCGTACGCGTTCAAGAAATTTTGGGCGGCCGTTTGTGGCGCCGTCTGCTTGCCGTTCGTTAGCAAATACTGACGCTGGTGCAAACGAACCGGCGCCAAACTGCAGCCCCAGCAAGCAAACGTCAAATAGACGCAAAAAAGCGACAGGGCCAAATATCGGGCGTGTGCCGTCGAAATCAGGCGGCCGATTCGTCTACTTAGTCGAAGGGGCCGCTTGTCCAGCAATTTTTGTTGCAAAGTGCCCAAATCGAATAGGTCGTAAATGCGTATTATGGGATCTAGTCGAATAGGGAAAAATTTTTGAGGAGTTATTCCGAGAAATGATATCGCACGAGGGTAGAATTGAATCTTCTTCTGAGACTAATTCTCCGAAATTTCTTAAAGTTTTTTGCAGCATTCTTTGGTCAAAAGACTAAAGCAGGGAAGGGGAATGAAGCGGATAACTTTTGACAGAAAATATCGCGAAAGGGGCCAATGAATTTCGAAGAAATAGCCTTTCTGGCATAGGGTCGCTCGGAAGTAGCTAAACCTAGACCATTATAATTAAACAAAAGCTTTTTACTTTAGCTAGCCTCAGAAGATGCTTTAAACCTCAAAATAGCTGAAGAACAGCAATTGAGATGATTTAATGTTTTGTAGCACTTTAGGAGAAAATGTCCAATTTTCTTCCTTTTTATTGATAAAGTTTCAAAGAGAAATTTCTACTTTCTTCTAGTAATGCAAAATAAAGACATCTTTTAGGGATTATAATATAATATAATATAATATAATATAATATAATATAATATAATATAATATAATATAATATAATGTAATATATTAAAATGTAATATCAAAAATATCCAAACATTTTCTAAATTTTCACATTGTATTCTTGATAATAAATACAGCTAATAAAGACTTCCTTGCATAAAAATTATAATAAGCTGATTATGAGTGAAATATGAGTTTTTCAGATTCGCTATCCATTTAAGAATAACATTATTTAATTTAAAAACGCTTATGTAACTAACACTTAACAAACTAGTTTTGTTACTGGCCAATTTATCCAATATTTTTTCGTCCAAATCCAAACATTTGATACTGTCGGACAATTCTTTCTTTTCGCACAAATACAGTAATCCAACCATCGAGAACGTAGTAAGTAAGGATAAAATAAAGGCCGAAAAAGCTACGGTATAGCAAACGGTCTTGAAAAGAGGAACGTCCGTGGATAGCGAGGCCAAAGCAAATGAGGCAGCCACGATTAAACTGACAAGAATAATCGACGAATTTTCCCAGCTGAGTATAAATTTAAGTTTTTCGGCTGGACTAACAACAATGGCGTTATATTTGCGCCAATTCTGCATCGTGCTTGCGGAAAATAACATAGAAAATCCTGCAAAAAATTTAGAGTATTCTTGATTTGCGGAAATATTGCCCCCGACATTGTACCTTTCGCTCCCGGAACTTTCGCCCCCATACATTTCGCCCCTCGGGTGTTTTATCCCCAAACATTTTATCCCTAGGACATTTTGCCCCCATCATCTATTGCTGTGCGATAAAGAGGAGTTTGCATTAACATGAACAGTGCCGAAATTCGGGGGAAAAATGACCGTTTTTTCTTTTTATCCGTTTTGTCTCTTTTGCATTATTCCCATGTTAGCAGCTCTCTATTCAGGGGGAGAGGGATAGGGGCGGCCTCCCTCCCCCTTGGTCGGAAATAAAATTTTGAAAGGTAAGATAACGCAGGAAAAGATGAAAAAATGCATAGGAAATCTTTAAATTTTCGGCGCTTCGCGCCAGATGTGAAGTATTTCTCGAAAATTTCGACTTTTATGATCTTAATGGATAGAGCAGGTCGAGAAACGTCGGAAAACGGGCTTTTGTGAGATATTCTGACGAATTTCCCGAGATATAGACCAACTTATGTTAGGTCCGCTCCCTCCCTTGGCCGAATCCTAAATACGGTATTGCATGTTAGTGTTTTCCTTTTTTTCATCATTTGCGCTCAACAAAAACCGGGCGGTCAAATAGATTAGTACTTCAAGAACAACACTGTCAAATGAAGAATAAAATAAGAATATAAAGATAAAGCAAGACTGTCAATTAAAAAAACGCAAACAAGCTAAAACTCGAAATTGTACGCTATGCCTCACAAATAGTCGACCAAGTTTCAATTACCAGCTTCGTCCATAAATGCACTTAGAGGGTAAAAGGGGTATTCCCTTACGCTGAAGGGTCAGTCAGCTAGGTACTCTCCGGCGATTAGAGTTGACAGAACGTATTCGCCATCATTTTTGAGGACAAAAGCAGTATTAATGTCAGATTTTCGGCGCTTCGGTCAGGATTAATACTATTATGTGCTTCTTATTCCAAAAAACACCCGAAATTGATCAATGTCCTTAGTTTTTAGAGCCAAAAGCGATAATATGCAGTCAAAATGAACTAAAAATACTCAAAAACTGCGGTATTACAGCGGAAAAGCGCTCATTTGCTATTTTGACCATTTTCGTCGTTTGATTTGCAAAAAATCCGTGAACACTAAAATTGTTGGTTTTGATACCTGTGATTTACCCCCCTCCTCTGCCGATCGTGACCTTGTGCTTCACAATATTGTCTTTGATATGTTATTTCACTTGACAGTCCGGCTTTTATTCTACGCAATAAAAAAATGGAAAAAAGAAATATAAACATAGGGAAGACGCAAAAAACGGGAAAAAACGAAAAAACCATGTGTCCCTGCAGAATTTCGACACTGTCCATGCTTAATGCAAACTTCCGTTTATTGCACAACATTAAATGATGGGGGCGAGACATCCGAGGGGCGAAATGTTTGGGGACGAAATATATGAGGGCCGAAATGAGTGGGAGCGAAAGTTCCGGGATCGAAAGTACCTGGGAGCGAAATGTTGGGGACGAAGTGTCGAAGGCAAAATTTCCGGGTGCCGTATTCTTGTATAACAGTTATTACAAATTTCAGAGATATAGAGCATGATGGACGATATTGGTCCCCTGCCCATAAAATTAAAATGACTGGTTATTTAAATTTTTTAATATTGTTTTTCATGTTTCAGGACGTTGACTCCCACCATTGACTGAGTGTTGGCCACCCGAAATTGAATGATCAGCTATGCACATATCATATTCAGCTGATAATACTCGGAATTAAGCCCATGCCAGGTGATTTAAGGAAAACGCTAGGAATTGAGAAGGAGGCTTTTTGAGATTATAACTGAAAATTTGACTCACACCAATTTTTAATTAATTGCAAACGAGTTTCTCCATAATTGCACAAAATGCAAAAAAAACGGATAGTGTTCAAGAAATGTACAGTAAACTCTCTTATCTGGCCGAAAATTGCATGGAGAATAGGTAAATAAAGACTGTAATTAACTATTAATCATCACAATCGATACGGAACTAATAAAACGAAATGAATATGATCAGATCGCTTTCATACCAGAGCCAATCATAAATGGGAGGCCTATATCCTAATTACGGCTCGGAAGGACAGACATGAGCGATAACGAAAATTGACGCGTCATAAGAAATGATCCTAATCGTTTAAGTTACAAAACACCACGAATTTTAATCTCAGTTTAACTTTTAATTATCTTGGGAAACTCCGTTTACTGAAGTCTGTTTCGAATAAACTTAGAATCGATTTCTGCATTTTTTTATAATAATGTACGTCTTAAATTTTGAAATGGAAAAATGAATTTTTTTTAAATTTTCAAATACGTACATCACTTTATGGAATATCTAACGGCAGTAAGCCGACAGATTACGGTAATCATGGACAAACTCAGTAGCTTACGCTGTAATTCGCCAGGTTGCTTTGGGTCGGAAATTCTTAAGCGAAATGGCCTACCTTATTAGAAACATAAGAAAATTGGAAAATTCATAATGCACGAAAATTAATTTAGGGAAATTTGGGGAAACCGTAATTATAAATGCATAACATGGCCGATCTGAGGAGGTCAGCTGCACCGTAGGGTCAGCCGTGACCTTTTTTGAGCCAAAATGACCTCAAAACCGGTATAAATGCTCAAATAAACTAAAAACTATGCAAATATACGCTTATCGTTTTTAGGCACTTTTGCAATTTTTTGAACTTTTACCAATTTTTGGCCTTTATTCTGCCCTAAATCGCAGAAAATTTTCCATGTTTTTTGGGTCTAATCTAGAACATCGAACCCTCTTCCCTCCATGTGCATGTGTGATCGTGGTGAATCTAGATATTTGGATAGATTAAAAATTTACCCGCTATCAAATACAACGTGGGAAAAATGGCAACGTTGAAGTAGGAATCGATACCGATCACGGCGCTTACTGAACCAACGATGGTCAAAATTGCAACGAAAACGGCCGCCAAAGCGCACAAAATTCTAATTTTGCAACGTAGGCCGAAAATGGTTAAGCAAATTAAAATGGAACAAATGGAAAGTAGACCCAAAGACGCAGTGCCATTGACGTAGATCGAACGGAAAGTTTCGCAAACGACGTAATTAAAAGCGTCTTTCGACCACCAGAGCAACGAAAATTCGGCGTTTTGCTCTTTTTTCACGCTTTCGATCAATCGCCAAAATTCCCTCGACCATTGTTTCATCGCATAATTTAAAGTGTCGTTAATTTTCGCGTTGATTTTTATCAACTTGAAATAGAGCGCCAGGGCTTGAGCCCGGGCGATGGAGCCGTCCAAATCCGTTTCGACGCCGCCAAAAACGTCGCCTGATGACAAGTACAATATTAGATTATGAAATTATTATTAAATTATCTTATTATTATCAATCGAACCTAAATTTTGAAAATTTCGAAATTTCAAAAATTATTTAACTTTATTCAAAGATGATTCGAATTATTGTTAAAAATCAGACTATTATCAAGAATGTCAGTAAAAATCATTACTAAATTAATTTTATAATAGCTTAGAAAATTAATTTAATTATAATTTTTTGTAATTAAAAAATTATTAATAATTATTAATAATTATTATTGAAATTTTAAAAGCGTCTTCTGACCTCTGGAGCAAAAGATCAATTTTATACGCATTTCTTATTTAAGTATATTTTATTTTATTAAAAATGAAATGTTTAATTTTTTAAAATTCTCTAACGATCTAGTGTGGTTTTTGGTTTTTATCAAGTTAAATAACAGCTCAGCATCTTGAACATTCTTCCAATAGCAAAGTTTATTACAAAATTAAGTAAGTTAAATTAAGAAAAATTCTTACATTGATTTATAAGACAAAAATATTCATAATCGACTTCAGCTTGGAACGAATAAGCTACTGAACCTTGCTGTAGTTTTTTCAAAACATTTGTAAATGACGAGGAATGGTTACATGCAAAGTTTAAATTTCTTACTGTTTCCAATAAAAAGAAGCAATTGTTTCTGAATATTTAAGGGCTGAATAAACATTTCTTTTTTATTCACGCTGTGTTAAATTTAATTGACGTTAATAAATTTCAAACAAAAAAGTTTCTCTTTTCGAATTTACTTGTGTAAAAAGAAGTTAAATTTTAAATAAAATTCGAAAAATAAACCGATACAAATAAAAATAATTAAATTTGGCAAAATTATATTGTTACCTTACCCGAATAGATTAATGTGCCATTTTTCGATTGTCCATTGAGGACAACCTCCATTTCCGGATATTTAAAATGTGTGTTCTTTCCTGCGTTCATCGCCGTCTCTATTATATTCAGTCCACATGTATTTTCGAATTTATTGCGGCACATGTTAGTGTACTGGTACAATTTATTGGCGTAATCGGTCACTTTAACGTCCTCAATGGCTTTTTTGATTGATAGATACTTGTCGACCACTTCTTCGCTTAGAAGGTTCCCAAAATCGTTATTGGCTAGCAGAATGACCGAAAAATCCGATTGGTCATTTAAATTAATGGCATCGTATCTGCTGTACGTCGCGTTAAACGTTGCCCTTCCCGTGGCGTATTCTAAACAAAGAATACAACAGTGATTCAAAAATTAAAGATTAATTAATTAAAAAATCCAGAAAATAATTAAACAATTCAACAATTCAAAAATCAACACTCAACATTTAAAATTCAAGATTCCGCATTCAGAATTCGAATTTTGGAGGAAAAGATTTAATCGAAAATTTGCGTTAAATACCAAGTAGGTCGATAACCAAATTAAATTTCGCTCCAAAAAACTATAGAAATATTTTTTAAACTTAAATGAAACAATAAATAAAATATTAAAACTTGTATTAATCGATGCAAATTTCATTGTCAAATTCATTACACGCGTATATAAAACAAATTGGCTCATTAAAAAATATGCCTACTTAATGATGATCATAATTATGGCATATCGCAGAACAGCAAACATTAATTGACTGCAAAACTTGAAAATTGTCATTGAATTGCCCAGCTTTTAACGGTTTGATTTACACGCCTAAAAACGCTGTTTTTTGGCAAATAACGAGTAAAAAAGTTAAATAATGTTGTTAATTAGTAAAGCTCTCCTTGAAACATCCATCTAATAATAAAACAGACACAAAAGTGTCTATAATCAATTGCTTATTGTTTCCTAGATTCAGAATTTTCTATTTTATTTGTTTTAGTGCAGTTTGCGAGTTTTTATCGTGTTCCACTTTGATTCTTTTATATTCCATAAAAAACCGATTTCACAAAAATTCGCTGCATTTAACAAATTTTGAAAAACTAAAACCATAAGTTAGAGGTCAGACAGCTAAATGTTTTTACTATTGAATGATCGAAAGCGCAACACTCTAAATCGGTAACGTCCCGGGTGACCGACAGTCCCGGATGACCGGAAGTCCCGGATGATCGACAGTTCCGGGTGACCGACAGTCCCGGGTCACCGACAGTCCCGGGTCACCGACAAATAGTATAAAAATAGATCTGTCAATCAAAAAAATTCCCGAGTGACTGATGGCACCTACTGGCCGACTGTTCCGAGTGGCCGGCAGTCCTGGATGGCCGACTGTACCGGGTGGCCGACATTCCCATGTGGCCGACATTCCCATGTGGCCGACATTCCCGGGTGGCCGACTGTACCGGGTGGCCGACAGTCCCTAGTGGCCGACTGTACCGGGTGGCCGAAAGTCCCGGGTGACCGAAAGTCTCGGGTGGCCGAAAGTCCCGGTTGGCCGAAAGTCCCGGGTGGCCGACACTGTACCGGGTGATCGATAGATGGCATAAAAATTCCCAAAAGACCCGGTTGTACTATTACTATGAATATATGTACGTACGTATGTATGTATGCACAAACACTTTTTCAAAATCGAAATACGTAATTTTTTCATTCTCTTAGAATAGCAATAAAGTTTTCACTGGCATAAATGTGAATATAAACTTATTACATGTACATATTAAATATAAACTTATTAAATGTACATATTTAATATAAAGTATCAAAACTAAAAATTTTGTATCAAAGATTCATTTTTGTCCACTCGTCGTAAAGATCTTGAATAACTTATATTCATGTGCGCTTTAAATTCGGCCTACAGCGCAGTTTCACCTGCGCAATGGAATGCATAGGCAATGAATCGCGTTTAGGCACCTTCAGAATCAAAAAATTCTGAAAATAAAACCTCGTCTGCATTTTGAATCGGGCGGATAGTTAATCCCTGTTTTTGTCAAAATAAACATTAAGTTTAAGTAGGATAGAACTAAAATATTACGCATTGTAAATAATAGGCCTTTTCAACAAAATCCTGCATGTTTTAAATTTGCTATGAATTCATATGAGCAATGTTATTGCATTGGTAAAACTAATTATGTGCGTAAATAGGTACCTACTTGAAAAAACATTAATTCCGAAATCATTAGTCACTTCGGAATTTGTATGACAAACCTATTATTATACCACTTGTCGGTCACCCGGGACTGTCGGTCACCCGGTACAGTCGGCCACCCGGGACTGTCGGCCACCCGGTACAGTCGGCCGTCCGGGATGTCGGCCACCCGGTACAGTCGGCCACTCGGGACTGTCGGCCACCAGGTATAGCCGGACACCCGGGACTGCCGGCCAGACGGGAATTTTTCGATTGACAGATCTATTTTTAAAACCATATGTCGGTCACTCGGGACTGTCGGTCACCCGGGACTGTCGGTCACCCGGGACACAATCCTCTAAATTAAGCAGAACAAAGATTAAAGGAAGAGTTCTCGCTTCTTCTTGCACCCTATTTTCAAAACAAAAACGAAAAGTTTGACAGAATCTTGCAAGTTTCTAATAATGTCGGTTTTGAAAATTCAAAAGGAATGAAAAATTGCCCCTAGGGCTATCTAATTCCTTCATATGATCAGATTAATTATAAGAACTATAATTAATCGCAGGCTTTCTGCGTTTTCGAGTTGTATGTACGCTAAACAGTGTAACAGAAATAAATAGCCTTTTAATATAATTACCATTATTTGCAGATTTATCATTATATTGAAATGATGCGAAAGGAGGAGCTATGGACAAATTTTGCCGCTGCAATATGCATCCTAGACCGCAAAAGCCGGCCAAAATAACGGGAATAACCATAAAAACAAGCGGAAATTTGATCACCGCGTCGCCTGTTCTCCATAAAGCCTTTCGAGTTGCCAAATCAGTCAGCTGGAACGGCTTTAAAAACGTCGGCGGCGCGTCGGCTCCTAAAAACGATCACTATTCCAAACCGGGTTTTTTTTATTTTTGCCAAACTCGAACCTCAAAATTCCATCACAGAAATAGGATAATCACATATCTACAGTAATATGATCGAATGTTGCTGTGTAACGCGTTGTGCAGATGCCGAGCAATAAAACAAAATAAGCATTAAGCAGGGGCGGATTTAAGAGGGCGGGGGCGGCCGCCCCCATTGGCCCAAAATAGTCGGCGAGATATAAAACGGATATGTAATTTACAATGATTTTCGGCCGTCGCTGATCATAATTTCTCAAATTTTTATGGCGCTTCGAGACAGATCATCAGTAGCAAGCTGTCTTTATGAATTTGGTGGGACTAAAATTTTGAAGTTTGATACATCAAAAACCCCTTGTACGAGTATATAGGCAAAAATAATTATGTTTTTGAGATTTTCTCGGCGAGATCTACACGTAGAAGGAAGTTTTAATAATTCAATTTGATTTCAATTATATAAAGCAAATATATTGTATTTTAGACTCATTAACTCAACAAATGTTCTAATGTGCTAAAATCTATTCTAGCGATAGATACGACATGCTTTGAGAATTTTCAATTTTATTATAGGGAAACCTTGTTGAAAGTACTCAACCTTCCAAAACTAGTTACCCCTCTTATCCCCCACAGCTACCTGCGGATCCTACCTTTTAACGACGTTTGTTTACTTTATTTGCGGCCTGGAAACCATATTTTTGCTCAAAAAATAGGTTTTCAGGTTTTGATACGATTTCAAGAACAGAAACAAACACCTATTTCAGCTTATAGTCTGTTTCACATAACTTCAAGCATAAATTTTAAGAATTATTATCGGGTAAGTCGACAGATTACGATAACTATACATATATCAGATCAATGCTATAATCGTAATCTGTCAGCTTATCGTAGGAGGTAGTTTTAAACATATGCCCAAACTTGTTTGAAACGGACTATGGTTTTATTGAATTTTATGCATGAATTTTAGAAATTTTCGACGCTTCGCGTCTAATGCTACAGATACAGCCAATTCAACAGTCTCACCAATTTCAACAGTCCTACTGCCACAACAGTCCTACCGTCCCAACAGTCCCACCAATAATGTCAACAGTTCCACCGTCCCAACAGTCCTACCGTCCCAACAGTCCCACCAGTCCCAACATTCCCACCGTCCCTGCAGTCCCATCGTCCCAACAGTTCCACCAATAGTCACAACAGCCCCACTACTTTCGCTGTCCTAATCATAGAAGCACAGAATTGCCGGTCTGGTAGTCAGTGGATAAAGAGCGAAGGGGGATCAGTCAGAATGCTTTTTTGAGGTAAACTGCGTAAAACCTATGTTAATCTACAGTTTCTGATCATAACACCCTTGCAGAAAATTATCGATTTACGTCCATTTTTTAGTCTTCACTTTGCCTTATTTTCTCTTGAATATTTCTGATTTTTTCCAGGCATGTCTATGAAGTATAAACATGCAGAAACTAAAGTCTGATTAGAGATAATGAGGTAAAATCGCAAAAATCGTGAAAAAACGTAGAAATTGGAATCCTACAGAGTCCGCCAGATTTTCAGGACTATTACTCATTGGCGCTAGGGGCGCTACACCATAGAATACAACCACCCCCCAAAATACGGCGGATTCTCCAGGATTCCATTTTCGGTGTTTTTTTAAACGATTTTCGTGATTTTGCCTCATGCTTCCTAATCAGACTTTAGTTCCTGTATGTGTATAGTCCATAGACATCTCGAAAAAATCAGAAATATTCCAGAAAAAATAAGGCGATATGAAGACCCAAAAAATTGGACGAAAATTAATAATTTTCTGTCAAAGTGTTTGAAAAAGATTAGAAACTGTAGATTAACATAGAGTTTTATGCTATTTCTGCATTTAGGCATATCATTTTTGAGGCTATTTTAGCTCAAACTTGCATTCTGACTGATCCCCATCTTTATCGACTGACTCACAGACCGGCAATTCTTTGCTTCTATGATTAGAGCAGCGAAAGTGGTGGGGTCGTTGGGACTACTGGTGGGACTGTTGGGACGGTGGGACTGTGGGACCTGTGGGACGGTGGGACTGTTGAGACTGGTGGGACTATTGGGACAGTTGGGACTGTTGGGACGATGGGACCGTTGGGACGGTGGGACTGTTGGGACGGAGGGACTGTTGGGACGGTGGGACTGTTGGGACTGGTGGGACTGTTGGGGCATAAACGCCTTTCCGCCTAAATTTAACAAGTTTTACGGCGCTTCAGGACGGATTTTTCGCTGAAATAAAACAAATTCAATGATTTTTTCGCACAAAATTGTCAAAAATTTTAAAAATCTTTCAAACAAATTTTGCGCCAAAAGCTATTTTAAACAAAACTAGACAATGCAAAACGCCGAAAAATGTTTTTTCGCACGTGAAGGGCAAATTTGTGGACCTATTTTTGAGTGTTTTTGGAAAGGTTGGGATACCGCCCCCATTTACTATAATCCTTGATCCGCCACTTACATTAAGATAACTCAAATGGAGACATTTCATCCAACTATTGCTCAAGGGAAGATTAAGATGATGAGGTCGGCACAATATTGTTGGCGAAGTAAAGAATGTATTTCTTCTTATGACTTTTGGCCATTGTCTGTCACATTTCCAAAATATTTTCGGCGCTTCACGCTAGATAGGCACTTTAACAAAATTTTTAATTTTCTTGGCAGTATGAGCTACGAGTATTTTCTGTACCTAATAAATTTCTCTAATAAGTTTCTGATTGATGGATTGCGCTTTATTCAGATAATTGTAAAATTAAATTTATGAATTTTGCTTCAAGATTTTTTTCTGTAGTTCGATCGATTTGTGATTTGAAAACGTTAAGTAATTTAAGATAATTTTTGCATTAAAACACATTTTACGATGGAACAATGTTTTGTACTCGTACATACATAAAAGAAAATAACAATTTGTCATTACCTGAATTTCGCCTAAGCGTGGTTTCAGTAGCATAACCGTTCGCCTGTTCGATTTTGCTCCGATCCACCGAATTTCCGTCCCTGATGTTTCGTTTGAATTTCGTTTTATCCGACTTGGTTTTGCCATTATTGTCGCATATAGCGTTTTGCTTTTTCCACAGTTTTGGATCCTTGGTCAACGACATGACATTTTTCAGCGCCGAATCTTGACTAGATTTGTCGCCGGCCGATTCGGACGATTTATCGCCGTTACGCGGTTTCGGCTCATTCGCGGCGGTTTTTTGGGGCGCTTTCGGTTTTTTATTATCCATCTCCGGATTCCGCTCGCGTCGCGTGACTTCGTTCTGCGTTTTGTGCCGCGTGACGTCGTTCTGCGTTTCGCGTCGCGTCGCACGAATGATCGCCTCCGTCGCGTCACGTCCTTTCGTTTTTTCACTCTGAATAGCCGCCGACGACCCAGCAGCCGCTCGCCGAGCGTCTGCGTTATAGCAGTCGCTCGACTTACAGCAATTTTTGTCAGTCGCGTTCTGATTGGTCGGTTCGACGGCGGAACCGCCGAAAACCGTATCCGGATCATCGTCGTCATCGCTGGTCGTTTCGGCGACTGCTCCATTTTGGTCGTCGTCGCGGTCGCTTCCCGTTTCGTAGGCTCCTTCCGATTGGTCGGAATCGTCGCTGTCGTCGTCGGCGTCGTCGCGCTTCATGTTGTTTTATTTATCTTGGTAAAATTTAGAAACCCGAAAATTACGGATTCAAAGATAGAAAGAAACAAAATGGCGATATTTAGACGCGGCCCGCAGCTAAGGTTGGCAATCAATCGTTATAATATCGGTAGCTGCCGAATTGAGGAGCTAATGCTTTTCACAGTGGAACAATTTTCCGACTTTCGTTGCCTAGAAAAAAATTTTGAAACAAGATCAATTTCGATTTTTGATCTTAACATAAATGCCAGATACTTTTAAACCGCATTTTTAGCTTCAGCAGAAAATTATCCATCGGAATATCTGAACAAGACAAAAATTTATACCGAATGTAATAGTGTAAAGTCCGATTTAGAAATTAGCAATATCTAAATAATTTCAACGTTTACAACGCTACCAACAGCGTTACGCGTGCAATTTATTAGGCGACGGACGGACTCGTCGGTATCCCACAACGCTTTGCATAATTTGCCACGATACGACTTAACCCATAAACTTTATATTTTACAAATTGATTGCACTTTTGTGATATAACAATAATGTGTGAATCGACGGGTCGGCCTTTGCGGCTCTGCCAAAATATTGTTGACGGTACCTACATTCGATGCGCTCCTTGTTGCGCGCGTGACTGCAGTTTTTCAGTTTTTTTGTCAGTTTATAGTTGTATCTACGGCGCATACATTATTACAATTTGTATATATACGATTTCTGGAAAAGGACAATTACTCCTTGAACGGAACAAGCGTAACCTATACCCGACCGATATTTAACCATATTTAATTTGAACGTCTGATTAAATTGTTCTATTGTTTCGCCGCTCGCAGTGTGAATGCAACCTTGGTTTTACTTTCCACGAATTTTTTCACTTATTACATTTCATTTGCGTCAAATTTGCTGTCTTTGCGCCCAAACGAGAAAGGTTGCGCGAAAAAAGCGTTTTTGATGCTAGCGCGACCTTGCTCCAGTTGCCGCGGCGAAAAAAGTAGCAAAATATTATAAAATTATGATTTGGAGGATGCGACTGGGAATAACAGAACGTAAAGAAATATAAAATTTATTTTTAGGTGCGCGATGTCAACAATGCGAGCACGAAACTGTACAATACATATATTTGCGAGAAAGATGAATGAAAATATCGCAAATATTCGACATTCTGTGGAGAGAGCATCGCTAAGCGATTAATTTTATTTTGAAGCGATCTAGTGGTACCTATTAATTAACAATTACTGAATTGAAATTACTATAGGAAATGATTCAATTTTTTAGTCTATAAAATCTGCAACGCAATCGGACTATAAATAACACTCGAATTAGCACTGGTTTTGCTCAAGTTACAGTAATCTGCTCAATATTTTCCTTCAATCCGTTCGTTTTGGAAAGGAAAATATCAGTCTGGTTCAGGGCACAATTATAAGATTTAGAGTGCCAGCTGAAGATTAGAACCCAATTGGTTAAATTTTCTGAGCTACAAGGGTCTCAGAAACTGTTCAAAGAGCTTGCAACTATGAGACTGTCGGTATTTGAGGTGATTTTTATCAAGGCGCAAAAATCGATCTCAATAAGTTTCAGCTGATTTTTGAAGTTTTCGCCTTTCTGTACTTTATGATGCGCATTGGCCACACAAATTCTCGTGAATTCATTATAATTGCCATCTCATCAACTTTCTTACGTACTTTTTCCTGCCTTTATCAACTGAAGAAGCGTTTGCTCAAATATCAAAATAAATCTTCGCTACTTGTGTAAGCCTTTATTGTTTTTCGACCAGGCGCATAATGCCTCTGAATTTGGGAGAGGGAGACTAAAATTTTGGAGTCAGATACCGCAACATGTAGATGGGCAGAAATAATGGTGTTTGAGCGTTTCTCAGCTAGCTCTATCATTTGAGAAGAAACAAGTTTAAAAAATTTTACTTGATGTTAGAGATGCAACGGGTAGTGAATTTTGGTATATTCAGGTTCGGATAGTTCATTTAAGTTAATTCGGGTTCGGGTAGTCAAGTTCAGTTTATTCGGGTCCGGGTTAGGGATCGGGTATCCAAATAAATACCTGATCGGGTTCGGGTTCAGGTAGTTCAGTAAACATATACGCATAATAAACTCATATATGTCATAGTGTATTTCTTTGGTTTTAGTGCACCTTCATGCTTACAATGTCGATATCAGTTTTACTCAGTTGTTCAACGCCTACTAGGCGTATATATGGGGGCTTGGGTGGTCTTTTGTGGCCCATCAGTGAGAGAAAATATAGAATTTTATGAGGACAAGAAGCCCAAAATAGGACAAAAAATATGCTTGAGCAGTGAAAAGGCAACAGTACAGGCACGTAGCTGGCCGTCCTATTTTGGGGGGACCAACACCAATTTTGGGGAGACCAAGTCCAAAAAGGCTAAAAATAGCACAAAATTACGTTTAAAAAGTCCAATTTTTCCGATTTTCTGAATTTGGGGGGGGTCCGGACCCCCATTCCCCCAGAGCTACGTGCCTGATTGTTTACTCCACATTTTGAGGCCATTGAAGGTGGATAAAGCCTAGAATTTTCGGTCTTTCATTCCCATGTGACCCCCAGGCTGAACTGATCCAGAAACCATCCGTCCTGTGCAACTATGGTGTCTTCTATTTGTATTGGATGCCAAAACTTTTTTTACGACTTTTAGTAGTGAAATTTAGCAATTCCTGATTCTTTGACAATAAAAAAGCAATAATTTGGTAATATAGCGCGAAGCGCTGGAAAATTTTTCATATCTTCAGCGTTTTCAGTTTGAATTTGAGGTTTTTTGATGACAAATACTTCAGAAATCTGAAAATTAAATTCGCCAAAGCGCAAAACAGTTTTGTCATTCTCATCTTCTGAAACAAAACCTTGAGGTTTTGTAGAGACGAATAAGGTATATAATTGCAAAACTCATAGAAAATAATTTGCATATATTGCTTGAGCTGTGCATCCCACTTTGACTTAAATACTCTGTGGTACAATTAAAAAATCTATCTTTTATTTTTCGCGTCTCGCATCAAGCGTCTCTTTCATTCAGTGATATATTTTACATATATTCTTACAAAATTATATTTTTCAGGCAATTGTTTTAGTGTTTACCAGCTGCCTTAATTTAATTAATTCGCTGAAACACATAAGTACACGGACGAACGCATAATTTTTTAAAGGTGGGTGCGCTGGACGATTCATTGGTGACTATATATTTTGGGAAATGTTCAGTGGTACGCAAAATAAAGTTTGTTTCCAGACATGCTCTATCCATTTAGCTCATAAAATTCTAACTTTTAAAAAATTTTTATTTTCTCTCAATAGGCTATGAAAAATGACATTTGTTTGGCCGCGATTGAGCCTGACTTATAGAAAAACAATCTACGGCGCGAAGCGCCAAAATTTTGAGATTTTTAGATTAAAATGACAATTTTCATTATTCTTCATAAATGACATATCTTACCTTTCCAAAATTATTTTCGTGCCGAGGGTGGCGCCCCCAACCCCCGTGAGTATGCCTATCTATATGTACATGCCGAAATACCGCCAAAGCAGTGCCTAGGATCATTTCGAGATTAGAGCCAATAATAATTTCCACTGCAAAGTTTGCTCAGTTTATCCTGCGTGAATAAATTGCTTGTTCACTGGCCAAAAAGTGGCTATTTGTGAAGCTTAACTTGCCGATGAAGAACGAAGTAGTTTTTAAAGCGAAATTTCATTTGACAATCATTTTGTGAAAAAAGACTTAAAAAGTTAACGTGGGAAGATTGAGAAAGAAAAAAACCGGCGTGAAGCGCCGGAAATTTTTTGAAGTTTTAACATAAAATTGTGACATTTTCGCGCATTAAAATTTCCGAATAAATTATAAAAACATTCGGGTCCGGGTAGTCAAAATAAAGTTATTCGGATTCGGGTTCAGGTTCTCGAACTCAGTTTATTCAGGTTCGGATCCTGAATTTAATTCGGGTACCCTCCTAGTATTCGGATTCGAGTACCCGTTGCATCCCTATTTGATGTCAATCATTTTCAAAAATGTACTCACAGTATAAAATGGCTAAATCATTCCTACGAGGATCAAGTACTAGTATCGCTTCATGAGAGACTTAGGCACAAGTAGTAGCTGAAATTTTAAGTTAAAATCTTATTCGTTTCTGCAAAAAATGAGAGCACTAATACAAAGATTAACGCGATAGCCTTCTTGCTGATTGTGTTTCATCGAATATGAAGAACGATCCTAAATTTCAGAGACCAAATGGAGCGACATCGCTTATTGCATAGATTCCTTCGTCTTGACCATGATGCACAGCATGATCAGTCTGGGGATCAGCCAGACTTTTTTGAGCCAAAATGATCTCAATAACTGTTAAAAATGGTAAAATAGAGTTAAAAGTATGCTAATCGAAGTTTCTTGTCAATTTCCCGCAGAGAATAATTTTTTATTTTTAATTGTTTTAAACCTACAGTTTCTTATTTTTTATAAGAAATCTACCGTCCTTCCATCCTAGAATCTACGTAGAACCTCAAGCCCTCCCTCCACTCACGTGCGTGCATGGTTGCTCCTTCTGAAAGGGAAAGCCGGTGTAAAGTTCGGGGAGCCAGTCTAGCCCATATATCCACAACATGGCCGAGCTGGGGGGGCAAACAGTAAGATTTTTTGGACCAAACTGACGTCAAAAACTAATATAACTAATGAAATAATGATGAAACACGTTTATCTACAGTTTCTAGTCAATGAATTAAAAAAAATTTTCGATTTTCATCCTTTATGGTCGTTATCACATCTTTTTTCCCACAGAAAATTTTCCATTTTTCTGTTCTGAAGGGCCTTTTTTCAAACACTTCTGTGAAAATGTGAAAATCGTTCTTATGTTCTGTATTTGGCTTTGATTGTACCTCGTTTTCCCTCGAAATTTTCTGTTTATTTTCTCCATGACTTAAAAGTTGAATTTGCAATGTGCGCACCTTGCCACAAAGTTCTTTGTGAAGTGCTAGCTAGGAATAATCGGTATCGATCAACTGATCATGCGATAGAACTCTCATCGATTTTTCTACTTCCTGAGGCTTAGTTTGAACTAAGGTCCAATCCAGTTTTTATACAGACTGAATCAAAACCCAGCCGAGTTAACATTATGTGGAAGTCCATGTTAAGAGAAATTCGACTGAAATATGCAATGAACTAAATTTTGTCTCACGAATTTTTAATCAACATAAATACACAACTTAATCAATCGTAAAAATGCATCATTTATCCATTGTCTATGCAACTATAGGACTCTGAATTTTTGCGTGAATCATACTGATTTAAGAAATTATGAACGTATCACGCATAGCACGAATGCGTTTTTAATAAAAATATAATGCGAGTGAACAGTTGATATAAAAATTCGCAACACTTCACAGCCAGACGTTAAAACAAAACTAAATCGATAAAACTGAAAATACGAATGTTCACCTATACGTCTTACAGACATACGCGAAATAAGCCAGGGCCCGGTTTGTTGTGGCTTAAGCCAGGCTTAAGCCAGACTTCAATGTTTAAAGATGCACGATAAGGGTTAAGTCTGGCTTAAGTCGGTTTCCATCAAACGCAGGCTTAAATCAAAGACAACGTTGTAGCTTACGACATCAAAAAAGAACAATTTCTATGTTTGTAATGTACAGGTTTAAGCCAGGCTTAAGCCCCACTTTATGAGAAACCGGACCCGGAGCTTTCTACATTTGGCGTATTTCATTATTCCTGCGACAAAATCACGACGAAATCACAATAATTCCAAAGTAATATAATCAATGTGCGAACATTTTCGAGGGTACTTACTGAAAAAATAACTACAGTTTTTAGCCAACAGTTGCACGCATGGTCAATTAGAGAGGCTTTCTCGTTATAATTAATTAATTACCAATTAATTAATTAATAATTAATTTATTATTTGTTTATTTGTTTATTTACTAGCAAAGAAAAATGCTCCGTTGGAACAAAAAGGACGAATATACTTGGACTTACGCATCATTAAGGACATAAAGGAGGGGACTAGGGAAAAGTTACCTATGTATGCCTGTGAAAGTTGAAAGAATCTACTAATAATTAGACTTCCACTGAAAAACGCAAAAAATCGAAGTATATCCTGCGGTCTGCAGAAGGGAGTTGTACCTCCGATGTACAAATAAATATCCTGTATAGCTTATTCCTAGAAAAGAAGCGATCACTAATCAACAAATGACCAAATGTGCATTCTTTAGCATGGCACGCACTGCTATGGGGCAGCAATTAGCAAGATGGTGTGCTTGTCAATTCATTTACGAAGCCATTGACGATTAACAAAATATTGGTTAGATATTGCAAGAGAAATATGATATTGATAAGAAACTAAATCGGTTATTAAAACACATCGGAGCTTCCTAATAATCTTTTTTCGAGCCATTGAACAATGTTTTATGAACACTTTTTTCAGAAGCGGCATACTACACTCCAATTTTTTGCGTTTTCTAGCGGAAGTCTAATTTTTAGTAGATTACATACTTTCACAGGCATACATGGTAAATTTTCCCTAGTCCCCTCATTTTGTGTCATTAATGATGCATAATTGCGAGCACATTCGTCCTTTTTGTTACATCGGAGTATTTTCCTTTGCTAGTACCCTACTTTAAATCAGCATGATTCGACTAAATCAGTCAGTAAACACATACGGTGATATGCTACAATAATGACAGCAGTCCACAAATGCAGGAAAACAATATTGTTCTGAACATCAGCATTATCTTTTTTAAACAAGACAATCTTACCTTATTCAAACAGATCAAATGTTTTCAGCGTAAACTTTACGCAACTACTGGGTGTAAAGAATACCTACACTCACAATTCGTAATCCTGACATTACATGATACATTTTGAAAAAATAAAGCTCTCGCAACGCTCTAAAACTAGACTTAATTTTCAGTGTAAACTTAATACGACTTCTGGGTGTAATGAAAACATACAGTCAAAGTCGTAATCCTGACCTTACGGAACATATTATGAAGAAAATTCACGTTTTGCTACGCTCTGGAAGTAAAATAAATTTGTACTGTAAATTTTACACATCAACAATAAATGAATAGTGTTAACTTTACACAACTGCTGAGAAAACTAACAATCAGATTCGTAATTCTGACATTACATTGAACATTTTGAAAAAATTAATCTTCCGCTACGCTATGAGAATTAAAGTTAATTTTCAGTGTAAACTTTACACAACCACCGAGTGTAAAGAAGATTTTAGTCGAATTCGTAATTCTGATATTACTCTGATATTACGATCAATATTCATGTAAAATTAACTCTCCACAATGATCTGAAGACAAATAAATATTAGATGTAATCTACTTTACACCATAATTGAGTGTTAACAACCGCGCCCAACTTACGTATGAATTTTTATTGAATGTAAAGAAATTCGATTTAGACCAGTTTTTAGCCATTAAATCGTAGTACGTTTATGTGTGAAAAACTTGTTTTCCGCATCCTATTTGAGAAATTGACCAATCAAAAAAGGGAAGAAAGCGTGTTTTTTCGCCCAATATTACACCCCTGATCTCGAACTGTACACCTCTAAAAGTAACTCAATATTGAGTTTTTTAAACGCGGTTCGCTGTGACGTGTAGCCCTTGAAACGTACTTTATTTTTATTCTTTTCAACTTGTCCCAACTTATAACCGGAGAAGTTGATGGAGAAATCTGAGTCAAAACCTATTTTTCACACTATCCACTAGAATGTAAATTTTAAACCCCTATATCTAACTCCGTACTTATTGTAAAAAAGTTTGCTGGTAAGCGAAAAGTAGCTATCGAGTCCTAGTACATTTCTGTCAGAAAAAAATTCTTGGAACTCATAACCGGAGTTGTTGGCAGACAAAAAACAGGCCAAAATAATTTTTTCACCCTCAGACTCTTTACGCTCTTTACACTGCCACTCTGGAAATAAGCCACTTAAAAAATAATAAAATTGTTTTGACCTTACTCAATTGTCGACGTTTTGAAAAATCAGACTAAATAGAATGCAAAACTTAAACAGGAAAGTCGTGTGACCGACCAAAATTTTAAAAAACTATGTTATAACGTTACAGTAAAACTTTACACGCTCTTTACGCACCAAGTATAAGTGTAACAAAAAGAAAAAGACAATAAAATTTTTAAAATTATGTATCTTTTAAAAAACCGTACAATACAGAAGTGTCCCCTTATAGCTGTAGGGGGTAGTCACTTTTTAGGGGAGTCCAAGTATATTCTAGGTACGCGCTAAGGTGCTACCTATGATTTATTGGTTCACAAATCAGTTGTCAATCCATGGCCAATCCATCAATCAATCAGGCATTTAATTTCAATCAAAGGCCGAAATGTTCATCCTTATCAAACTAATAAGTTTGAAACTGTTGTAATTGATAAAATAGCGCAAGAATTCAAGGGCGGATTTAGGAGGGGCAAGGAAATTGGCCGTCTCCTCTGTTGTCAGAAAAAATTGAAATAAATAAAAAATATGTAAACAGTAAATAAGTATTTTTTGATTATTTTAGCTAGTATTATTTTTCAAATTTCTACCAAAACGTTCTAAAAGTCTTATTTTTATGTTAGAAGAGTAGTTTCCGTACAGAACAAAGATTTTGTAGTTTTTACAATGATTTCTCGAGTAAACATTTAGTAATTTGAACAGTTTTAAAATTCTTTTTATGTTTTCTATATCTATTTCTATATTTCTAGTGTTTTCACCGTTTTTACTGCCTATTTTTGGTTGGAATAATTTTTGATGCAGAAAAATCGAAAATTTTCGAGAATTCGCACATTTTCGATTTTCATAAATTTTATGCTGGATTTAGTTCAGTAAAATTTTATTCTACTCTTAAAATTTCATTCATGTATATGCGATTATTAAATGTATGGAACATATAGCACGCTAGACAAATAATAAGGACAGAATATCATAGTTAAGTGGGAATACGATACAAAAACGAATAACCGCAAAAATCAAATTTATTTCAAAAAATATGAAAGTACTTAGAATTCGACGAACGTTACGGTTGTCTCATTGACTCGAACGTCGGTTAAAGTTCGGTTGTTGAATAATAGTGGGTCACTTCCATCGTAAGTCACGCGTTTCAGCTTATTTTTAGTTTGAGCAGCCGTTAAGATATCTTCATTGTCTCCTAATGAAGAATGCATTAGGAGAGTATATAATACAAAGATACACAATAACAAATAATTCAAAAATATTATATAAAAATATAAAAAATAGATATAAAAAATAATGCTAAAATATACTAATAAGCGAAAAACTACCTGCGCACGGCGTACATTTTTTACAATTTTACAAATTAAATTAGTCTGTTTACGTAGTTTTAATGGAAATTCGGAAAAGATTTTAATGGAAACTTGATCCGCTTTTTAAAATTACGATGAAATTGACTTATGTAGTCGTACATACATATACATGACAAAATCAACAGATAACGTCAAACGATCAACAAAAGGCATAAAAAACAAACTATATCGAAACCAAGAGATACAATCGATTAAAATACGACACAAATTAAAAAATATCCTTGCATGCTAAAAATAACAAAAATTATTACGAAATCGATCGGCTATATTGGTGAAAATGAGCGTCGTCAGTAATAATCTCAGGGCAGTATTTATTTTAAGGGACTGTTAGACAGCAAAATAACTAATATATTTTTAAAAATTTAGTCTTGTGCAAAACAATTTCTCACATCAGAGTAGATGGAGTTTTCAATTAAAGCAAATCACGCTGAAATTAGTTTGAGATAGATTTCAATTTTTCAGTTTGCGGAATATTTTTAATCTATAGTTTTTGAAACTCTTTGATTGTGTATGCAGAAACAGCAAGAGAATGCGCATCATTGGACGGATACATAACCGAGCCTTTTGAATCTGAACAGCAAGAAAACATCAAATTTCATTTTTGAAAGACGTTGCTGATTAAATAGTTTAGCTAAATTTAAACTTTTCCGTGAAAGAAGTGAGACTCATAAGTGGGCAGCACCAAAATTCTGGAGGGAGGGGTGCAAGATTTTTCAAAGGCCAAAAATGGTCTTAAAAATTGTGGTATGGCAAAAAAAACATCATTTTTTCAACGTTTCTTATCGAGCACTATCCATTGGCATAAAAAAATTGCGAAAAAAACAACAAAAATTCAAAAATTGAATTCTGATGGGGGGGGGGTATTTTGGTTTCTGGAGGGAGGTATTCGGCCTCCTGAAAGGGGGTGCATACCCCGCTAACCCCCACGCCCACGTGTGGTGAGACTGCAAAACTCTGATTAGACTTTCAATAAATCGACAGGGCTTCTTATATAACAAGCGTTTCTCTTTTTTGTCGTAATTTTATTTTCAAATAGCGTGGCCGGTGCGGATCATCAATTCAATGTGGCGGTCAGTCCAAGAGAGAAAACCTAAAATTTTTATCTTCATTCAACCAGAGGACCTCATGTAGTAATTTCAATTTTGAAATAGTACATCGAGTTGTTGAACAGGCCAGGTACGGCAGTATTTCACGTGTAGGTTTACAATGTTTTTATTATTTATTATTTATTATTTTTATTTCATTTATTCATTCAATTATTTATATATTTTCTATTTATGTTTCTTTTTTATTATTATTAATATTATTATCATTATTATCATAACATTTATAGTATCTATAATTTATTTCGTTTATTTATTTATTCAATTTTTTTGTTATGAGAGGCAGACTAGCCGCCTAGACTGGTGCCGCTAGGTTGCAGTGACAGTCAGAGGATTAAAGGCACGAAACTGTAGCAACCTAGTTCCTCTCTGATGACCTCGTCTGTTTATATGAATTTGTTTGTTTTTTTGTTTTTTTTCGTTCTATTTTTCCTTTTTCTTTTCTAAGTAAGTTTTCGTTTTATAATCCTTCCTATTTTTCCTTTTCAATTAGACTTTTGCGCCTCATAAGACATGTTATCTCTCATAATATAATTTTTTAGGTACACTTGTGCTATTTCACGCGTCTTTTTTTGTTTCTTTCTTACTAATAGCATGATGCACCCCTACATCTGTCTTTCTTCTCTTTTTTCAACTTTTTCTCTTTCATTTTTTAGTATTTGCTGTTTTATTTATCTATTTATTTACTTATTTATTTTTATTTTTCTCCTCATTTTTTTATTTGCATCTTTCTCGTATTGATGACTTCTCACTATTCAAAGGCTTTTGCGAAAACGAAATTGTGCTATTTTTGTCCTGATTCAACCTTTAATGTTCAATTCCCAATTATTACGTGTTAAACTCTCGATCACAGCTGCACAGCATGGCCAATCTGGAGGGTCAGTCGCACACTTAGGTGTGGAGGGTTAGAGGTTAAACCCCCATGGTAGATCCAAAAATTGAATTTTTGGCATGTTTCTCAATTTTTTGGACTTTTGTTTCATGTAGACCGGGAATTTGGTAGTTACCCATGCATGGTCAGCTCGGTCCAAAGGTCAACCAGAAAGTTTTTTAATATACAAAATTGGCATAAACTTTGAAATAGCTTAAAGTACTACAATCACGAAAAGGTTTTAGTTTTTCTCCTTTTTGACCGTAATTGTGCATTATTTTATTAGAAAATACTGCCTTTATTTTTCGGAGGGTCTGAACCACACTTTGGCGTAGGGGTTTTGGGGGTTTGCATTCCCCTAAAAGTTGAAAGCCCCAGCAGATTGCTGTAGACCACTAGAATTCTATTTTTAGTAACATTTTCGGCGATTTTTAGCGATTTCACCTAAGCGGACCCCCAGAATTTTTTTGTTGCCCATGTATGGTCTGGATCCGACCGAATCCTTGCCCACTTTTGTGTCTAACCCAATGCACTCCGCGCGTGTTTACGATGATTAACAAACCGTTCTCGGCTTCCTGAGATGCGTTACCAGCCAATCGAGCGAGCGGCGGCGAATGCGATGCGAAAGCAGCCGGCGTCAAAACAGGCGGAGCGAGCAAAGTGACGGTCGACTGGGGCGACAGCTGGGGCGGCGCCTGGCAACGCTCCGCAATGGAGGCAGCCATATTGTCCTCTTTACTATCGTTGAGACGAGTTCGTTCGGGCGGCGATAATGGCAGCTTGTCGTCGTCGCTGTTATCGTCGGTGCCGGCCGACGGAAGTGCCGTCGATTCGTTACTTTTCTTACTGAAATGAATAACGTGGTGTAGGCTATCCAAAATGAGTAGATAAAATAAGTATAAAAATAAGCAAATAAATGAGTAAAGTAAAATAAGTGCCGTACTTATAATAAACGCATACAATATAAATCATTGTCTTTTAGCGAACAGAGTATTAGAAAATATCTCGAATTCATTTTACTTTTTTAAAGAGCGAGATCTTTCTCACCTTCGATTTATTGTGACTACTTCAAATCAACGCTCACCTATGCGAAATAGCGTTTTTTCGACCTTTTGGGTTGTCTTTAAAATCGATTTTGGCGCAAGACTTTTTCGAAAAATTTTAAAATTTTTGAAAATTTCGCTCGAAAAAATCTTTCAATTTTCAGCAAAAATCTGGCGCAAAGCGCCGGAAAATTTGTGAAATTAAAGCAGGCGGAAGAACATTTGGAAGCATTGAATTACTGCTCCATCACCGGTGTTTGTAGCATTTGACGTGGAAAGTCGAAAATTTTTGTTAAGTTATGCTTTAGAATAGAAGAAAACTACGCTGAAAAAGCTGTTTCTGCTATGAAATCGCTTCAAAGCCTATTCCATGAGCAAAAATACGACTTCCGGGCCGCCAAGAAAGTAAATAAATGTCAATATGTCCATGTGAAAATCTGAGAAATTATGATAGCTGACGGTCAAAAATCATTGCAAATTATGTATCCATTCTTTATCTCGCCAAATATTTTCGGCTAATGGGGGAGGGCGGCCGCCCCTATAAGAACTAAACTCCCGGTAAGTTGAAAAAAGTAGCCTACTGTAGAAGTAATCGTACACGACTTAATTCTGGATTCTGTACAATCCGGGCGTGCTTGCTTTTTGTTTTCCTGATAATAAAAAATTTGGCACTTTCTTTTTAATGCGATCATGCAATTAACACGAACTGTTCTTGTATATAATGCATATTCCAAAAATTAAGGGCAAGAATACTATTAATAAAATCCGGATCGTATTTACTTCAGGCATTTAGTTGGCCTTCCGAATTTGGAGGAACCGAAAATTTTGAAATCAGGTATATCTAGAACCATTTAGAGTTAGCCATAATGATTGTACATACTTCCGATGTTTTCCGGTGAGATTTATGTTGTAGAGAAAAACGTTTTAAAAAATGAGCTTCATTGCAAAGTCCTTTAAATAACATTTCACCCAAGATTCGCTCTAAATTTTTTTGTTAATTCTGGTCTCTTACGGCGCATTGTATAGTTAGAAAATTCGTGATTCAGCACGAAACGTCGCAAAATTATGACGTATTCACCATGCCATATTCAAATTTAGGTTCTTCAGAACATAAGCAATACGAAAACAGTCAATCCTATGCAATGCACAAAAAATGGGTTTTTAAGCTAGAAAACGCTATAGAAACCTGAATTAGCGTCTTTCAAATGGACTTCAAGAAATTATATTTTTTTCTTAGGGAACCCTTCTTATGACAAATGGTAGCGATTTAGAAATTTTGTTAGGCTGGTCCCCCAACCTAGTCTCACGGCTATGTCTACTTTACGTTAAGCTATCTCAATTGCTCACATTATAAGTTCTCTAAAATATTCAAAAAACTTTTAGATGACGAATTTTAACATTCCTTGCACTTCTAAACGCCAAATTCCTTTTGGTTCTAAAGATATCTTTGATTACGACAGATGCTATTCATTAGAACTTATTACTCTACTTATTACTCTCGAAGGAAAAATTTGAAATTGTTGCCCAAAAAGTTGATCTGACGGCCCAAAAATCAAAAAAAGAAATCATTGTAATGCAACTTATTGCAAAACTTCGAAACTAGTAATCTCTAAATATATTCGCAGCTGCGCCGACGTTTAAAAGCGCAAAGTTTTGAAAAATCAATCTTATATGCAATATTTTGACTCCCTTTCGTCTAAACGCCAACTGACTAATTGCGCAAACTACGTAACAAGCGTTATAAGACTAATGATAGGCTCTAAATTCCACGAAAGACAACGTATAACATTTTCCACTCTAAATTTTTAATTTTTTCCAAGAACGAATACACATAACACGTCTATTTACTTTGAAATAGACTAACCTAAATATACAGTAATCCATCAAAAAATGCGAAAATCGACGTTTGCCTAATCTTAAATTGATAGATGTAGTCGGCATTTAAGCGTTTTCTTCTGCGAATCAGAACGTATAGCGAATCAATAGAACTATATTTAACACTATTCTTGTCATTTTTTTATTCCTAAATTATTTCAGGCGGTCCTGGAAATGGTGAGCCGACATTAGAGCACAGCCATAATAGATGTTTTTCACGTAACTTTACAAAACTTTTACGCTGATAAATGAAAGAATTCGAAAGAATTCGCTGGTTAAAACTTCACGGACAAAACGAGCATGCCTTTGAAAAAAGTCCTACTGCACCTTACACTCAAGACTATTTGCAACGATCATATACTTTCCGATTCAGAATTGAATAAGCTTCCTATTATAACGGGGCAAAGTTAACCATAACAACATTAATGTTTATGGTCTGAAGAAGGGTACGAGATTCGTGGTCAAATTTTTCCCAGACATTGTGTAAACCAATTTTTAGAAACAAAAAGTTACAATTTTTTCGTGTTCGTTTCCTCTTTCGTGATTGCACAAGCACATCATTCATTTTTAAAGGATCAGTTAAAAAAACAGTTACCAGCATAGGTGAGCAGCACCGAAATTCTGGGGGGGTGAAAAATTTCCAAAGGTCAAAAAATGGTCTTAAAAGTGGTCGTATGGCGAAAAAAACACCATTTTTCGACGTTTCTCATCGAGCACTATCCAATGGCATCAAAAAATCGCCAAAAAAGCAAAAAAATTTCAAAATTTGAATTCTGGGGGGTATTTTGATTTCTGGGGGATATTTCAACTTCTGGGGTTGCATACCCCCCAAACCCCCCACGCCCATGTGTGGTTACCAGCCACTTCTTAACCAAACAAGAAATTTTAAATGATTTCCGTAATGTATGCTAGGTATATTTTTGTAAACCAATTTTTAGAAACAAAAAGTTACGATTTTTTCGTGGGAAAGGAAGTCTATGTCTGCCTCCATGACGCACCATTGTAACTGCATTTTAATGTCGGCGCTCTAATGTCGCGCGCTTTAATGTCGTTGCGCTCTAATATCGGCGTTCTAATGTCGTGCGCTCTAATGTCTAATACTATTTGTTAGTTCTGATCACCCGGACTTTTTGCTTAGTCTTTATGTAAGCGAAAATGTAGGCTTTGAAACAGTCTGAAGTTTTCGCCTGAATAATGATTTTTTGGAAATAAATTAAGCTAATTGTAATTAAGTTGAAAGTACGTTGTGAAAATCCATGTTGCCCAAAATTCTGACTAGACATGCATGCGGGGAGAGTTTCAAGGGTGAAAATGAAAAAAATGAAAAAAAGAAAATGAAATGAAAAATCAGGAATAATAATTAAAAATAAATGAATGCCAAAATGAAAAATGGGGAACTCTCTAGGGAAGATGAGACAAGACAGAGGCCAAAAACGAATGGAAATCAAAAATTTTTCTGCAAAAATTGACATCGTTTCTAGACTATTTTAGCATTTATTTTAATTTTTTAGGCCAGGCCATTTTAGATCAAAATAGCTCTTCGGTTGACCCCACAGATCGACTGACACCCACCATTATGTGCATCTATGATTGCGACCATATATGCACAGCATAGCCGATCTGTGGGTCAACTGGCCTGCGGGGGGGTCAAAAATTAAGCTTTTTTGGGTCAAAATGACATCAAAAACTGATATAAATGCTAAAATAGCGTTAAAAAATACTTTATTCCACAATTTTTGGTCAATTTCAAACACTTTTGAATAAAATTTTTAATTTTAATCCCTTTTTGGCATTTATTTTGCCTCATTTTCCCCGGAAAATTTTTCGCCGAATTCTCCCCCTCCCGTGTAGGTCTAATTGTGACTCGGCCGGCGCCTGCCCTGTTCTTGTTTTGAGGCAATAGCTTTGCTAGCAAATTACTTGGACTTTCGTTGCATATGATTAGGAATTTTGATAACCAACGGAGCGACGATTTCGTCTTCATAATCAAGGTCTTCCTGACCTTGCGCGTTCCGGCCTAAACCTGAAGTTGAGGGTTTCACACTTCCGGCGCTGCTAGTGCTCGCACTGTTCGGATTTCGTTTTTTAGATTTCAGCTGCGGAAAATAATAATTTCAAGGAAACTATTAACATACTGCTAAAACAGTCAATCTTTCTCAGAGACCTTGGCAATCAAAAAATTGACCGATTATGCTGAAGGAAATTTAGAAATATGGACAAAATGGAAATGAAATAAATTACAAAAACTACGACAAATAAATGGCTGAAAACAGAAAAATTGACGAACGAACAGCGGTTGAATCTAAGCAGCGCTGGATGAAGATTGAATGACTGGGAGGGGGCAGAGCCCCTTAATTTTCCTGATAATGTCAAAAAAAGTTCGAAAAGCCGTCAATTATGCTTAAAGTAGCGGTTTTTGACCGTCAGGCAGGATCATTCCTGACGCGAAAATTTCAAAATTTTTGAAGGTTTTCTATGAAAACGCGCAAACTTAGTGCAAAAATCGATACAAACCGCCGAGAAAATACTCGAGAAATCATTGCAAGAACCGGAAAACTCTGATTGTATGCAGAAACTACTCTTTTGACGTAAAATAAGGTTGGTTTTTAGAGCGACAGAAAAGTCAGTAAATGTCATTCTTAATTAGCACTCCATGCACGAAGCGCCGGAAAATTTGAGAAAGCATAATAAAAAAAGCGAAAATAGTCGAAAATTAAGCATCTGTTTTCTTTGCGTCATACTGTTTTTATCACGACGGCAAGGAGGGGGGCGGGCGACCGCCCTTGAATCAAAGCGCCTAATTATTCACGTACCTTACTGCCAACTCGCTTCGGACAATTCCTTTGCTGAAAGGCCTTCACTTGTCGCCTCTCAAAAATCTGTATAAGCCTATTGTCTAGAATATTTTCAGGCGGTTCCCAAGAATCATACCTTAGCGAAATAACAAATATTGATAGCTGAGTGTTTAGACAGAAGAGATATATTCAATTGAATTACTTGGAACTCCATCCTTTCCATTTGATCAAGTATTCAATCTTGCCCTGAATAAAGCAGAAAAACATCTGAACACTGTGTAAAGTCCAACGAGCAATTTGATCAAATTAATGATCCTTAATTTGCCTATTGTTTTGATGAAGGAATGACTAGATTTAAATATTCTGTGCATACACTTAAGCTGTCGATTATACAGAGCAGATCTGAGAAGGGCGGTAGGCGACCGCCTCTATTAGCCCATGAAGCTAGAGGTGAAAATGGACACACAACTGTTTTAAGGTTTTTGGCTATCATTCAGAAACAGCTTTAGATTTCCGCATCGGAAAATTTATTAAAACATTTATTGACTTTTTTGTTGCTTAAAATCCTCTAATCGTTATTTCTGAGTCAGCAATGAGGTTTTTTCAGCAACAAGATTTGACGCCTCGATAGGTTTCTGGAGCGACGACTGTAATTTAAACACATTTAATCCAATTTTTCAGACAAAGATAGGAAAATTTCTACTAAAACGTGACAACTCGAGAACAGTTAGAGATTGCATGATTCGTTCCTTGTGAGGTGTCTATAAGAAAACGGTACAAAATTTGACAGCCTTTTAGTGAAATATCGTTTCGTTGCTTAATTTAATAGTCATAAGCTGTTATAGATGATCATTTGAGCTTGTTCCTACGATAATGATAACGTCAGAAAAGATGCCATATGTGGATTATCCTTCAATTTTCGAAAAAATCTCAAATTGCGCATCTTTTTTAGCTAACCGGTATAGAAAGTGTGTGCAGAAAATTAGTTGTAAGAAACGTTGAAATATTTATGGTCAAAATTTCTACTGAAAGACGAAATAAGCGAGAAGTACCATTCTATTGATCAATGCTATAGAAGATATTTCAACCGAAATATAATTTCATTAGGTTCATTTTATACAATGGATAAAACTTTTAGGCTTTATTCCATTATTTTATTTGCGGCATTAATAAGAGCACATATAAATTTTTCGTTACTTTTATGATTTTAGTAGAGGTATAAAATTGTTTATTCCATCAAATGAAGAACATGCACTTCATTTAACGCAGAGAGCTATAAAGTCTTTAATAGGACAGTATCAGGAAAAAGTGTGACACAAAATAGATTAGAAAAATTTTGAAAATATTATCCAAAAGATAAGTTAAATTACTGCTTTTCAGTCGAGTGCTGTAATTTTACGGAAATGTTAGGAGAACCCCAGATTAGTCTAATAATCGCGAGTTAAATCAATCACAAAAAATGCGATATAACTTTAGTTGAAATAAAAGCTTAATAAGCTAGGTGGCAAAGTTCATCAGCAGATGGCAACTTGAAAATTGGGATAAAAAAGAAAATTTTATGAAAGACTCTACGTGGTCTTGCTCAGAAATACATGTGGGTGGATTCGGGATCTAGACCATACATGGGCTTGGGTAGAGGGGGAGGAGTTTGGGGGATTAACTCCCCCAGAATCTGAAAACCCCTGCAAAAATCGATAAACCTCCAGAATTAATTTTTTGGCGTGTTTTTTAGAGTTTTTGCCGGTCTTGACCCCCTAGAATTTGGCTGCTGCCCATATATGATCTAGACTTCTTTGAAGAGAAAGATGGATAATTTTCCGGGGAAAAAAGCAAAATGAAGGCCTAAAATACTAGTAAATCAAAAATTTTCTGCTAAAGTGCTTGATAATGATCAGAAACTGCGGATTAGCATAGTCTTAAGCTATCTTAGCGTTCCAACCAGTTTTTGAGGTTAGTCCGGCTGAAACAAGTTTTCTGGCTGCCCCCTAAACAATTAATCCCCTTTGGTTTTATGGTCTATATCTTCTATGGTCTCGCCCATTCTCCGAAGATAGGAAGTGCATAGCCCTTTCGCACTTATTTGTCCTTCCGATTTCCATAACATCAAAATGGATATTTTTGGAGCTAGGCTTTAGATAAAGAATAAAAAATAATATATTTCATTTAGGACATTATTGCCATTCAGTTTCAGCAACGAGCCATCTATCATTCAGAAGGTTCAATATTCAAGCTCATACGATATTTTGGTTATTATTTTTGCAAAAGACAAAACTGTCAGGTACACTTTTGTCTGGAATAAGCCAAAAAATATTCTGCATTATTTATTTATTTATTTACATACCTTGCGCATTCTGGATTTTTTTATGCATTCAGCCGCGAAAACGTTGCCAGTAATCGGCTCCATTATGCAAACGCAACGCAACCGGGTTTGAATAACGTTCCGTTATTATTGCGTAGCGCACAAATTAAAAGTAGTCAGGTAGTCTTTTAACGGTTGAGCAACTCGTTATTTAAAGAACGAGAAAACCAGATAAAGTTCGATCGTTAAATATATTTTGTGAACTTTCCCCGGTAAACAACGCAAAACAAACCTTGTGGTTTCATGAACTCGAAATCACGCGTTCCTAAGGAGAAAGTTAAAACTAAGCAATACAATTTTTTGGGTAAGTGTCAATAAAAATGAGCACAATCCGATGACGTCATAATGATCATAAATAGAGCCTGCAGTTTGAGAGACTAGATGCTCAAAACTTATTGGCATAGTCATAAGGGCGAATAAACCCTACGAGGTTTCAATTTTTTGGCTCAAAAGTAATATTTGCATTGCATTGATGAACTATCTATTCGGTTTAATTTTCGATACACATTCTCCGATTTTTATTAAAAAATGAGTCAGCTTTTCATCAGATTGAACACATGAGTAAAGCACAGGAAAATTTGGTCATTATACCAATTAAAATTGAATTATGTGCCCTTGGCGTAAAGAAAAACAATTGCCGAATTGGCACACAATGATTTCCAGACTTTTACCATGATGCGGCGCGCGCGAGGCGCCGAAATCTTTGGATGTTTTTTGCCTTTTTTAAACTCAGTTCTGGGTAATAACTATTTCAACTTGAAAATTAAAAAAGTTCCTGTGAAAATCTCAGGCGGGGGGAGGCACGCACCCCCCAATGTCCCTAGTTAGGCCTTTACCTTGACGTATGCATACATTACAAAAGTACAAATATTCTTAGGTTTATTGCGGTAAATCGTTGTGCACAAGTGTGACTACTAAATAAGACAATTTCTGCATTCACTCCGACAAGCGATAACCAGCAGTAGGTCAGCTACATTGTAAATCCACTAAAGCATGCATGCAAAGAAACAGTAAGAATTTCATTACAGTTGAAGTATAGCGAACTAAAATTATACACACACACATAACGAGCCGGTGGGTCTGCCGACACAGTGTCTAAAGAGACGGGACCACAGATGCACAACATGGGCGATCTTACGGGGGGGGGTCATCCGGTCTGAGTGTCGAAAGCCCCAAAAATTGGTTTGAACACTAAAATAGCGTTAAAACTATGTTATTACATAGTTCCGGGTTAATTTAAAGTACGTTTGAAGAAATTTTTCAATTTTCTTTTCTGTGGGTCTAGACCACATATGGGCGTGCGAGCGGTCTGCGGGGGCGTCTACGGGGGCTTTACCTCCCCTCCCTGTGCAGAAGTTGAAAAAATGCCCTGTAGAAGTTCGAGAAACCCCCTGAAGATTACTGTAGACCCCTTGCAGAATTCTATATTTAGTAACGTTTTTAGCGATTTTTAACCATTTCTCCCAACCAGACGCCCAGAACTTTTTCTTGCTGCCTAATTATAGTCTAGTAGACCCTTTAAACCCCCCCAATGTGCATGCCTATACTGGAACATTTCCCTGAGGGGATAAAACTTCGCAGCTCTTTTCTGATTAGTTCTCTTAAGCGGGAAGGCTGCGTAGCAATAGGACGTTACTAAACCACTTAGCTAAATGAAGATACTAATCGCATTTTTCAAGTATAATGGATAATTTAGTGCATGGCACGGGGATCGTCATTAAATTACTTGCGCAAAGATCAAAGCAGAACGCTCACTTCGCGACAGAAAAGTAAGTACAACTTTGTCTCCATGAAACTTAATTGAAAGCCCGGAAGAGCTTATTAAAAACTAATATTGTCACTTTTTAATAATACAGTATTACTGACCAAGACATTTTAATAATCTGAACAAACTTTTTCAAGAATCAGTAGAAAAATGAACGCACCTACACTTATATGAGAAGCACTCTTATATCTTAAATGAATCACTCAAAATTGTAGGAGGGAGTGCAGCCACACATGTACAGCTTGAGAAATCAGAGGAAAGGGGTCGGATCAGCACCGAAAAACTTTTAAAAAGTGCCTTTTCTGGGCTTAAAAATTGGATAAGCATCAAAAACATTCTTTTCGACGTGTTAAACAAAGCTCGTTCAAAAACACAAGAAAATTTCGAAAAAATTGGAAAAAAGCTCGGCTAATTGAACAACATATAGACAAAAATGAGTTTAAGACGCGAAGCGCCGAAAACTTTCCATTTTTGAGCCAGTAGCTAAAAACGCTTAAAAAGGCAAATTTTCTATCGATTCACCGAAAATCAACAATTCTGGGGGTCAGCAGTCATTTTGCAGGAATCAGCAACCATTCTGCGGTGGTAAAGGAGCATGCATAATCTGGGTGGAGGTCAGGGGATTTCAAACCTTCACTCTCAGAAATTTTAACACCTCCCTCCCCAGAATTCGCGATTTTTCGAAAGTTTCCAAACAATTTGTAGAAAAGATGCTGTTTTAAGTGTTTTTAGCAATCAATTTTTTAAAAACGTCAAATTTTCGGCGCTTCGCGCCATATTCTTTTTCTAGCTATATTTTGTTCAATTTCTTCGAATTTGTAATTTTTCCCGGAATTTTTTAGGTTTTTATGTTCTAGAAAACAAGTGCATCATCAGAAACACCGAAAAACGATGTTTTTGACACGTATCCTCCATTTTTGAGCCTTAAAAAGGCACTTTAAAAAACCCCCTCCCCAAAATTCCCATGATGTGTATGTCTGGTCAAGACTTTCTTAAGAACACGTATGGTGCTAGCCAATTGTGTTCTTAAGGATTAGGGGAGTTTAGATACCCCGAATGCCTACTGACCAATCCCCCCGCAAAATGGATATGACCCACAGAACAGTCGATTTTACCAAAAAAATCGTATGAAGTATGCTGTTTTATGCGTTCCAGCTAATTTTTTGCTCAAAAGTGTGAACTTTTCGGCGCCTCGCGCCATATACTCATATTCTGACAATATTTTATTCAATTCTGTTTTCATGTTTTAGAAAGAACGAGATCGCCCAATATGCAGAAGAATAGTTTTTTTATCGTTCACCTATCGTTCTTTAGCTCAAAAAAGGTACTTTAAAAATTTTTTTGGGCTGGCTCTCCAGTATCCCCATGCTGAGATGTCAAAGCGTTTAAGTTACTAGCTTATCAAGAGATCAGGATAGAGTCATGATTATAAGTCGAGGTCATTCTGTACATACGAGTATATCGCGCTTGAGAAAAATATGATAAAAGAGCCAAAAAATGGAAAAATATAAATGCGCATAATCAGGCTAAAGTCTTGAGGACATACTCGTAGGTACCATACGTAATTGTAAATCACAGCTAAAAATTGAGAAAATACACAGCGGATTTCAATGGTTAAAAGTTGACTGTAAATGGATTATAAGTTCTCAGTGGGGAACAGATATGTAAAGCATGGAAATTCTGGGTATGAAACCGAAAAGATTTCTAAAGTGTCTTTTGGGTTCAAAAACGGTGAATATGCGCCTAAAAATATCATTTTTCGGCGTTTCTGACAATGTTCTCTTTCGAGAACGGTAAAATTTTAAAAAATATCTAAAAAAATTCGAGCGACTCGAACAAAATATAGTCAAAAATGAGTATTAGGCGCGATGCGACGAAAATGTGACACTTTTGAGCAAACAGATATCCAAAAAATGCTTAAAACGGCACCTTTCTTGCGAATTAATTTCTTAGGAAAATCGGCAATTCTGGAGGATGAGAATGTTTCAGGAGGTGAAAACCTTTCTGAGGAGTAAACCAGGGGCGGATTTAGGGTAAGCGGGGGAGCGGCCGCCCCCCCCCATTGGCCCAAAATAGTGCGCAAAATTAAGGATTTTTGAGCGATTTTTAGCGAATTTCGAGTTAAAACAGCTAATTTTTCCGCCCAAATCAGGGTTCCGCCCCCCCTTAGGAAAATCCTGGATCCGGCACTGGAGTGAAGCCCCCCAAACCCCCAAGATCATGTAAAGTGAGGATCTGTTAGATATCCGTTGAAAAAATATGTTAAAAGAGCCAGAGCATATTTAATCTAATTCAGCATTGTCAAGCACAAAACACGATCTATCATTATGAAGAATTTTTTCATTTAACCTGATGTTAAAATCCGAGCAACTTCTCTTTTTTCTTATTTACACGCTTGATTTTTCTTAAACTGAACATTTAAAACTTATGAATTTGATCAAGTATGTTTTGAAAAAATGTTGAAATCGCTTCTCACTCTTCTCATTCATACAAAAAGTGTATAAAATTTTCCAAATAATCAAACTACGCATCATAAGATCAAAAGTTGAAACATGACATGCAACATCAAAGAATAATCGTTAAAAACGCCTAAATCTGTACATTAATCGAGGTAAAATTGGGGGTTCAACACACAGACTGCTTCTGACCCCAAAAGATTTCATATTAGCTAGATAAGCAAGTACAAAACTCCATTCCTCTGCGTCAAAATATGATTTGCAAAAAATATAAATACGTGCATTGTTCAGAATGCCTCTTAGATTTTTTTTCACAAAATGAAGTGTTTTTCAGGTCCGCCAAAGTTTATCCTTCATTGTGATACGAGTAAAACATTGTGGCCTGAAAATGAAGCTGAGCAAAGTAGCTAGCGCAATAAAAAGCTTAGAAGTATATTCAGGCAGAAAAGTGTTGAAATGTTTGTATTAGCATTGCATGAGAAGAAGAGTATATTGTTGAGACTTAAATTAAAAATTTAACGCAGACCATTCTTTGATATCTTTCTTTTTTAAGCCCAATTAGAAAATGGTAGGATATTGAATATTCTATTAAATAATTTTTGACATCCAAAATGAATGAGCTTTTTGTGATAAATTTCGCTTCTTATCTACGACCTTCTTCTAGCGGGTCAAAAGAGAAACTGCAGCATGGCCGGTCTGGGGAGGTCAGCCTATCTGACAGCAAAAATTGTTGGTTTTTCGGGCCAAAATGCCTAAAAAACCTGGTATAAAATCTAAAATATCAGTTTTTGGTCAATTTCAAGCATTTTTGACGAAAATATTTGCTTTTCATCTATTTCTGGGTTTTATTTTGTACCATTTGCCCAAAAAATTTTCCATTTTTCCATTCTGGTTGGTCCAGACCCTTAAACCTTCTCCCCTCAAGAACATATCTGCTCCGAACCCCACATCAAGCACGCGCCTTTTCGAACCCCTAAATACACATGCAAAAGTACGCACACGTTTTGATAAGATTGATCGATAAACGCATAATAGACGCTTTAACGCTCTTTCTAAGCCGTTGCATACCTTATTCTATGAGTAGCATATTAATGTTAAACGAGAGTGAAAGGATTCTTCTAAAGCAGCGCAAGAATAAACGAAAAAGTATTTTAAAAAGAAATTCATCAGAGCCTCGAAGAAAGATGAAAAGCGGAAGTTCGAAAAGACAATGCGATCTAAGATAAATTAATAAGCTGTGTAGGTCGGACGATAAATAATGCGTTTGACATTGTAAAATCATTATTCATATGTGTTTTGAGACTAAAAAAACTTGCAATCTTTATACCAACTTAACTTATGTTAGATACTAAAAAACCTTATTTTACTAGAAAATTAAGGGTGCTACAAGAATCCGATATTAAATGTCCCAAATTGTCAGGGATTTGAAACGTTATTTAGTTTCTGATTATGAAGCCAGACACACTTTAGTCTCTAATGAATTTATTAAGCGGATTGAAAATTGAATGCTTTAAAGACCAGCTATATTTAAAAATTTTTAAACGAAATTTTAAACGAACCTGTTTTGTGATTTACAGAGAATGAAGCAATAAACTGATATTTGCCCGACATTTTTTTATTGACTTGTAGACAGTGCTCTTAATATAAAAAGATTTGCTCGAGTGACATTTGAATTGAAATTTTTTCTCGAAAAGGGACAAAAGGAGGCAAAAAACTTGGAAAAAATTGATTTTCCATACATTTACTTTCGAACTATCACTTTTTAGCTGAAACTTCAAGTGGTACGTACGAGTATATATAAAGCTCATAATCGGTATTTTAAATAGAATGGCCCTACACTCCTGAACAGCACCGTATCTTAACAATCGATTGGGATCAAGAGGCAGGAGATAAATCTTGAATACTCAATATTTCCGTGCAACACTTAGGTCAAATTATGAATTTCTGGCTAATAAATGTAGAAAAGAATAAGTACGGATGAAAAGATTTCGTGAAAAGGACAGGAGTAACAAGCACAACATGTAACGTGCATACAATGGAAGCACCCAAATTCAGGGGGTCCAATGGAGCAAAATCACCAAAAACAGTACCACAAATTCAATTCCAGGCGTCTATAGATTTTTCTTGGGGGAGGAGGTCCGCCAGATTCTCAAGGGAGGGGGTTAGGATGGTCCAGACCCCCGAGACCCCCACGCCCATGTGTGTTTACCAGTATTCGATTAGAGCATAAAACAATGAGCAACATCCGCATTATTAATAGTTAGCTTATAGCCGATCAGTCACTCGCATTAAGACGAAAGCACGATTCACGTTGAAATAATTTCCGTTTGTAGGTAGGTACATCAATCCGATGAATCTTCGCAAGACGATGAAATTTAGGATAAAATATTTTAGTCGCATAATCGAATTTAAAAATTTCAAATTTTAAGGACGGGTCGCCGTAAGATCAGCTTGACGCGGTTTTAAGATACTCAAAACGTGAGGTTTCGGTACGCGGTTGATAAGCAAGTACCAGTTCTTCCTCTTACGCTTAAAATACGAAGCTAGTAGGACACACGTAGCGTCACATTTCGAGCAAAGTAAACAAAAGCAAATAAGAAAATTGGCTTATGTAGCTTAGGTAGGGTAGGACTGCTTATCGAAAAATGCTAACGATATAAAACGTTACTGGCCGTTTCAAAAGCTAGGTATATGCGGCAGTCATTCCGCAGCAGCTTATAGTTTCCGATTCCAAGCAAACCATACGTTTCATAGATACAAACTAGTCTTTATTAAGAACCACGTCATTGTATATAACTATACACGTGGCCTGCATAGAGATTATGCGAACGAAAAGATCGATACAAGCTAACAAGGAAGCTTGTTCTTATTTAATACCAAGCGTACTAGCGGGAAATTGATCAGTCTTCTAAGCCGGCCGACTAAGTTTAAAAAATTGATACATTTCGGAAAAAATATTATGTACCAACATCAATGCGGCCCAGTTAATCGCCGCAATTTTGACAAATTATTATCGACTTGAACGCCGGTCTATTGGATCCGAATTCGCGGCCTACGTACAGTATCTAATCGTGAGTGCCAGTGTAAGCGTACAAGGCAAAGAGACGTCAGCTTTTTTCTCCGAAATTCTGAATTTTCAAAGTCGGAGAATCTAGTTTAGTCTCGTTCGAACGAATAACGATATGCATGCTACAGCAAATTTAGCCGGAGTATTTAATAAAAATGGGTCATTTTTCGCTCAAATCCCACTACTTTGAACGCTTTTCACGCAATGAAAAGGCGCCTAGGTGCGCAGCATTTATTCGACATGCATAAAACAGATAATAAAGTCTTATCTTTTGAATACCAGCGTATTAGTACTATTACTACCGAGTTATATATGACGCTAGTAAAATTTCAACATTTTATATAATTTTTCACAAATTCATACACTCCGCGGCGACACTATTGTATTATTATCGTGAAATATGGCGCCTATAAGTACGTAGGTACACAATTCGTCGAAAAGAGTGCGGAAAGACTAGTTTACTTTTCAAGTTGCGTTGTTGTGTGCAAGCCGGTGGCACCCCGGTATTTCGAAAATTTATCTGCATATCTTACAGCAACCAGAGATAAGTATTATATATTCGATATGCGTGCACAGTAAAAGAACGCAATGAATTTGATCGAAACACGCTTTCGGATCGATTTTTCCATACGAGTCAACAAAACTCGATAAACAAGCACATATTTGCATTGGGTCTGCGACGAAGCATTACGGTAACGATGGCGGAATACTTTCCACCGGTTTTTACCGTTCCAAGCTCGGAATATTACTGTAGTACAAATGCGAGGCACTAAGTGGTTTCTGAAAGTAGCTCGAAAATTGTGAATTTTCGAAATTACTCTCCAGACAATCTAAGGTGAAAATGTTGTGAGCATTTTGATTAAATCTTACATTTGCATACGTGTACGACGAAATATTTTTTTCAAAAAGGAATAACGCACCATAGGAAAACGGCAACAAACGAGCGGAAGCTAACGGAGGATAAGAAATGAGGAAGGGGTTTCGGTTGACCTGCGAATCGGGCGAAATACTAGAGATCACTCGCTTAAATTTGTATTTGTTACCTGACATAATTTTGGTCGTGTTCCAACATTGTCACCGTCTGAAACTTCTAAAAAGAATATACATAGCGGCTTCTCCTTCCGCACTCACTAAGCCTATTCCGGAAGTAAGGAAGAGGTAGCTTGAAATATCGTTTTGGAAGAAAGGCAGCTGGGATAGGTATGGTATTGTTGGGACGGGAAATGTTGGAACTACAAACAAATTTTTTATAAATATTTAAGATAATAAAAGCAAATTGAGAAACAGCCGCAACTATCAATGAAAAGTTATGAGCATTTCGATTAAATCTGGAATTCACGTATACAAAATATTTTCTGACAGGAAAAACGAAGCAGTAAAAAACGGCAAAAACGAGCGAAAGCTAACCGAGGATAAGAAATGAGGAAGTGGCTTCGATTAGCATGCGAATCGGACGAAATGAGATCAAGCGATCACATTTGTATATCTTACCTGACACAATTTTAATTAATTTTTTATAATAGATAACAAAAACTAAGAAGCAACCGCAACTATCAATTAAAAGTTATGAGCATTTCAATTAAATCTGGCATTCGCCTATACAAAATGTTTTCTGGCAGGAAAAACGGAACAGTGAAAAAACGGGCAAAAACGAGCGAAAGCTAACCGAGGATAAGAAATGAGGAAGGGGCTCAGATTAACATGCGAATCGAACGAACAAAATGGAGATCCCGCGATCCCATTTGTATACCTTATCTGACACAATTTTAAATAATTGTTTATAATAGATAATAAAAACAAAGAAGCAGCCGCAACTATCACAGGGATACGCTTTCGGTTAATTAGTCTCTCAAGGGTCTGCTCCGCAATACTGTTGAAAACTGAGACCATGAATTTGGAAAATCGAAAATTCGAAGAATAAGCGCAAATAGAATAAAAACAACGTATCTGTAAGTCGGGGCACTTTCGGACTTCTCGTAGTTCTTTTTGTTGAATGATAAAGCTATGGCTCTGAGTGGAAAATGATTTGCTAAAAGTTTGTCAACAGAGCGGAATGAGTTTTCGCTTTTGGACAAATTATCTAGAATTAGTCATGAGAAGTAATCAAGAAAAGCTCGCTCTAAAAAATATGTTTTTGTCATATCGCTTTGTTAAGATCGCTTTTGGCAACCACACCTCTTGAAAACGAGACAAGCGCCGAGAAGCATGGCCACAAATGTGGAATTTTAAATCACTTAAAATAAAGTCCTCTGCGAGTGAGTGGGGCGTATGAAGTGACATCAGTCCGTCAATGTCTATTGGAAAAGCATAATCGTCGCGGATTTTCTTTCAACTAGATACTACTTCTACTTCAATTTTTAAAATATTCTTAGATAAAGAATGCTAATATTGCAACCATCAATTTTGTCTCAAAATGGTCGACAATTTGAAGAGACTCAAATTTCGTTATAACTTTTAAACATCATTGAAGTTTATCAACTTCAAAAATTTGTGCGCCATCTTGTCTTACTTAACACATAAAATTGCTTCAAACCAACATTCATTAACTAATTTGGATATCTTGCTCGCGAGATGGGGAACTTAAGTAAAACATGACAGAAGCGCTTTCCGATCGTTCAAGTCAGTTGAAGACAGGTTGTATTTTTGGATTAATTTAAGCTCTATTATCTAAATGTTCAAGTTACAGTCAGTGGCGGATCCAGAATTTTCTGAAGGGGGGCAGATCCCCAAAGGATCGTTTCGGTGCCAGAAAAATTCGGCGCAATTATTTTGGCGCAATGATTTTTGCGTAATGATTCATTCCTCCTTATCGTCATTTGTTCTTGCTAAATCTGAAAAATGCATTAGGAAGATATAATTTAATTTTCTTATGCCTCTAATCTGATGATTTTTATACACTCATAAATGCAGCATTCATCATTAAAAAAGTTGTCAAATCGCAGAATTTGGTTCGTACCGAGCGACGTGTCGCCCACTCAGGCTTAACAGAATAGCGTATTTCAGTACTTGTTAATTAGAATTCTCATTTCGTAAAAATAATGTTTTGATAGAAGAGTCAGCCGCAATCTGTGTGTAAAAATTTAATGAAAAGTCAACCGAGGCCGACCCTTAAATCCGATAGAAACGGTTATCTACACATGTTCCTTCTAAAACTTATCATCACCAGGGCGTGATGGTCTGGGAGTTTGATTTCCTCAGAATCTAAAAAACTTAGAATAAAAAAGGACAAACTGGCGATTTTTTTACGATTTTACTCCATCAGACCTCCCGAATTCGGTTACTGCCCACATATTTAATACAAGTCCTCTTGTTGATAAGTATACGAAAAAGTCAAGTTGTAATAATTTTCCAATGATTATTCTAGCGTGAGAGAGACGCTGTTCTCCGGAACTTGACATCAATTTGATCAACGAATGCAGGCCAACATCCAAATGCCTTTTGCATGATTCAGAATTCTTTTCAAGGAAGAGGAACAAAGGAACACGCAACGCTTTCTACCTACAAACTTCAGCCTCTCTCACCAAAAAAGCACCATGCTTCTTCCGAGTATTTTCAGGATCAGCCTGAATATTTGCATGAGCCAACAAATTTTCAAAATTACTCATCCTCACATTTATCGTAAAATTGTTGATTTTGCGGGAAAAAATTGAGGTCTACCTCCAAGCGTTTAATCTAATGCAAGACAGACAGACATTTCACTGTAGGTTCAAGTACTTGAACTAATTAATAATTAAGACTTAAATCAAAATTGATAACGTGATCGACTTAAAAAACAGAATTTATAAATATATACAAATGCAAAATTACAAAAGCTCGATGCAGTCAAAATATTAGGTCGATAATCGCATGATTTAATCAAAAATTATCATTTTTTTCTGTACAAGACAAAGTCACATACAAGTCATTACAGAAAGCCAAAGGAAAATAATAGTTGTCGACGCCAATCGAAAAACTAACATAGCACGCTTTTTATTCCGAAGACCAGAAAATTTAACTTGCTTTCTTATTTATTTAGGTCATGGCAGCCATTTGATCAAATCATGTGTGAAACAAACTATAAGTTCTCAGTTTATTAATTCTAAAGTATCGCGTAGGTCTCAATTTTCATTGCAAAGAAGTTAAATTCCCGAAAAAAATGTTCTGAGATGAGGAAGGTATGTATCTACCTATTCTTAAAGTTCAAAATTATTTAGTGCATATTTTAATGATTTTATGCATTTCAATTACCCAATAAATTAGTGATGAAACCTGTTAAACAAACAAGTACCATGTAGAGTTCGCTTGCTATTGTATTAAATAAGTTACGCAGAGTTTTATGTATTTTTTCCTCCGTCCAACTGAATCGAGCGCAACGTTATAAGTCAGTTATTGTTGTTTTTTCGCGAGACAAAACCAAACCAAACCGCACAGCAAGGGAATTTCAACTTGATGAATGGGTTCAAGATACCGATCTCTTTCGCTACTTTGCTCGGTTCGGCGGTCGCCGTGTCTCACCAAATCAAAGTAGGTACCTACCTACCAACGTTCTAGTGCACCACAGCAAAACGAAATGTTTTTTAAACATTGCATTGACTGTTTTAAAAGTAAGTACAAGTACAAATCTGTGGAGCATTTCGCATAAATGTGAGAAAATTCTACGAAATGCAAAAAAATCGTCGGAAAATTTTTTGTTCTAATGACGTTTTTACAACTAGGCTCGACGAAATGTGCACTCATACGTATCTACGCATATGCAAAATTGTCCCGTAATTTATTCGATGATCAGCCTACTGTAGGCTTTTTCTGAACCTTAAATTGCGCGCGCAATGGCTCCGGGCGTTTTTCGACCAGAAATAAATTTCTGACCGGCGGATACGCAAGGCATAATTATTATTATTGCGGCATGTATAAGTATACTGGACGAATGTGCAGAGACTCGCGAAATACGGAATTCTGTACAGTTTCGTTTCGCTTATTTGGCTCTCGTTGCTCGAATATGCATTTATGCATATACAGGATCGAGTAAGAACATTTTTAGGCAGCCATGGTACTGTAAGATAAAGGGGTACCTATAGCCTTATTATTACTTTCATGTCTTACCGTCCCAATCTTCAAGGACCCCACGAAGACCGCCATATACATATCACGCAGTATTTATTTTGCGGAAAGACGGAAAAGAATTTATGTAGGTAATAGTAAATAAGGGTCCTATGTTACATACAGAAGCCCAATACCGTACTATCTACCCATTACCATCTCATTTTGAGACGTTCTCTACACAAAAGCAAGATTTTTGTAAAAACGTTTACGACAAAAGTCTTTACAGTAGGTACGTTTCCGAAATGTCAAATCTTGACAAGGTAGCAGCAGCACCGACCAGATTTTGTCTCTCGTTTTTGTCCTTCCCTTCATTCGTCGAACGACACCTACAAAACTATTGTAATATTCGTGCGTTGGTTTGGTACAGTTATACGTTTTGTACAAGTGGCTCATACCAGACTTCCTCACGCAAGTACTTACCTACATACATACTACATATTGCTACGTATAGTTACTGTATTATTGCCATTAATGATCGGTTACCGTACCAACAGAACCCTTGTCGTCGTCGACTGAGCTATTACTGCCGCTACTATTACAGTACTACCTCAATTCATCAATTAATTATTATTCGGTTAGACGCGTTTCACGGAAAACCGGATTGCCGGATATTATTCGTGGGCGCGCTAATTCACGTGCGAAACTGTATATATACATAGGTGCATTAAGGAAAATGCGTCTAAAAATCCGCTTTCAGTACGTAGTACTTCTAATTACTTACCGTACTCTTCTCCTCTTTGCAGTAATCTAAACCCAAGTCCTCTGTTATAAATAGACAAACACTCTCTAGAGAACCGCGCGCGCACTATCATCTGGGACGGCAAAAAATGAGGACAGCTGCTTCGATAAAGTCAATAAATGGCCAGAAATACCAACCATCTACTTGTGTGCGCTGTTGTTGCTGTGCAGCAGCGTGCTCCGTTTTCACATTTGCGCACACTACGGCACAAGAACTTAAAAGTTTTATTTTTTGCTTGAGAGCGATATGCAATTGGATGAGCAATATCCAAAATCTGGATGTGAAAATTTTTGAATAACGAGCAATCGGTGGTACCTCGGAGTCTATTCACGAAATCTGTTCATTAGCGACGAAAATCGCTGCAAAATTTTGAACAAAAAATTTAAAATCTAATCTATGAACTATTTATGCAGGTACACATGCAATATCTGCAGGGTTCTAATGGGTGCGACCTACGCTTGTGCACTGGGGCACGCCCCCGTCGTTCATAGCCGGTTTGGTTTCTGCTTTTTATATTTTTTAAATAAAAAATGACAAAATTTTTAGGACTTTGAGCGTATTTTTTCATTGGGAGCCATTGCTTGATGAATTATTACTTTACCGTTGCATTCCTTTTGAGTGCTAAAAATTTTAATAGAAAAGGGAAAGCTAATTTTTGGTTTAAGTTGGACAAACAAGCGCTACACCGCGCAGGAACGCGACTCTTGAGCAACTGCTTACTCATTTTTTCAAGGCGACTTTTCGACGCCCGTTCAAACGCAGCATTTTTACCAGGTTACGTTTATTGCATTCTATTATTGACAAATATTTTTTAAGTTTTCTTTCTAATATAGTACCTATACGCGTTGCGGCGCAGCGAATATGTAGGTCGTAAGCACACTCATAGCACGAAACGAAAGTGCTTGCGAAAGATAGCGTATGTATACGTGTATTACCTATGTATGTCAAAGCTAAATTATTGACTGCAACGCTTGAGGCTCAATCATGCTTTAGACAGGTACTGTAGCGAAAAAAGTTGATTGCGAACTTCATAACAATTATATGGCAAATGTCGGCTAACGAAACTTGCATGAAACTAATTGCTGGCAACACATGAGTTCGCCACTGAGCAGATCAAGTGATGCTAACTACAATTATCTAGGCATCTATTTCGTTTCTATATAGTATACTGTCGTTATGTTTGTTAGTGTGGGAGAAAGAAATGCTTCTTTATTTATACTAGTTTTATGTAATAATAAATTTATGAATTTTTTCTGAAGCGCAAAATTTAAGTCAAATGCCAGGGCATCTATAAGTATGTACATACACAGGTACATTTTTTTACGAGAACGGTAAAACCAGGATAATTCCTCGTTGAAAACTGAAGACGAATTTAAGATTAATAAGCCCTGTATTGATCTTTTTCGATGCCTCCTCTGAGCCGGGTAGCGTTATTAGCTAAGAATACTGAAGTAAGCCGTCATGCATTATAAATCAGTCAAGGGTAATAATAGCTCTAAAAATGTTTGCTTCATATTTCAGTGCTGTAACTTTAGCTCAGCTTAAGACAATGATTATTTTGGATTCAAAAAACGATTATTGTACAGTAACCGAAGCTATTATACCGCCTCGTGTACCGTATCAAAGCAAAAGCTCAATGACATCCCTTCCACTCATCCAAACTATGAAGGCAATATGGTGCGGAAAGAACGAACGAAATCTAGTCATTCTCTGAATCCGGTTCCAGCGTCTATGTACATACATGTATATATGTAAGGTACAGTAAAACCTAATAATCGCTGGTCTTCATTTTCTGAGCACGGATACCAGTACCTATATTCCTTGTTCAGCGTGGCTCTGTTGCGAGCTCCATTTTGTGTCTGAATATCTTTACCGGTATCGTAAAACGCATAGAGACCGAACCAGTTGCACGTAAGAACCCAATGTGTTAGCGTTAAAACCCCCTCCCTACGCGTATACACGCTATATACAACACTGTTTTGCTGAAAATATTGCGCGTTTAGATTAGAGACGTAGGCTCAGTCGGCACCTTCTCAACGCGATGCAATAATGTGTACGCCGTACATGTGGCTTTTAATGTCGCTTCAATGTTCGAGGAGGGCTGAATAAACAAGAACTAGGACGGTTTAAAAATCCTTCGGGATTTTTAGTTCTTCTACAGTATAACTAGATTGATCGATACGTGCAATGTGGGCGTTTAAGGCAGGAACGCGTGTCAAAACACGCCTCCGTATGCTGATTGGTCGCTGCAGCGAAAGAGGGCGCAAATCGTTAGTCTTTTTATTAATAGTTACTTCGCTATTGGCTGTTTTTTATGCACACGAGTGTGTCGATCGTTCTCATCATATAATTCTCCATTTCATCCCTACGACGTCGTTCGTATAGATTTTCCAACGCCAGCTGCCGTCGGTTTGTATTTCTTTCGTATGGCGTATACGTATTGCGCTTTACTTTATGCGTAATAAAAAGTTATTTTTCATCCAGAGTCAGTTGGTGATGATCTAAATTCTCGACGGCTGTACCGTACCTGTGTTCCGCTTTATCTTTCATAAACCAACGCTTTTTGCCAATTTATTTGTATGTAAACTCTGGTCGTTATTTTCGAGTCTGTGCTTCATTTCTAATTTTCGACGGAAGGCGTTCAAAGTTCTTGCGCATCAAATAAAATGGTTGAGAGTTTCACCCACTTCGTTATTCACAAAGCATCTTACAATATATCAATGTGTTCCATACATATGTACATATCTATAATCGCTGCTCATCATTTCATTCCGCATCTTTTAATTCTATGAATTATTTCAGAGTGTATTGGAAAATATTTCACCTTATTCAATTTTGTTTCTTTTTCTCGAATCTCACAGGATACGCTCTTACTGTACGACAGGTCGCGTAGGTACCGTATTGTCTGTCCCATATCATACGCTCATACCCACGTTCGTATATAAGATTGCGTATAAGTACATAGACATATGCAATACTACACAAACCTCTGAATTGTCTTTCTTGTTGTCGCATAGCTTAGCAACTTGAATAGCTGTCAAAACAGATCTTGCGAATTTGACCAATCGCAGTTTCGGAAGGAGGGTAAACGAAAGGGGCTTATTCGTGCTTCAAAGTCCTTTATTTCTCACAGGCTTAGAATTGTTGTAGCTCATATTTACGATGCAATGTGCGGTAAATGCGGTTGCGTCGTACCTACTACTGAAATAATAATTATTTTCGGTGCGGCTTAAGCTAACGCTGCTATGGCTAGTTGTGAAGCCATATGCGTTTTCGATGTAGCTACCGATAGATTGGCATATTTTAAGCCGGGCAGCTAGGCGCAAATTATACGTGACGCGTCTGAAATAACTGTTTACGAATGTACGTTTGTTATACGTAAGGGCGCGCATTGTATGAAATTTTAGCAGGCAATGCGCATGTGCGCACATACCTATAGCGATATAAAATGCGTTAAACAACGTCTATACATAACGTACTTTTATATGGATAGGCATTTTGTAGAACTTTGCCTATGTACATACATACATCGTTGGTTGGCTCGCTGATTTTTTTACTTGATGTTTTCTTATCGTTTTACTGTGACCGCCGTGCTTGTTCAGTCGTTTACAGACATACAACGAGTTTAGATAAAATTTAGGTTTTACGGTGGTTGAAGATGAAAAGATCGAATTTGTTTGCATTTTCTAATCCTGCCTAAAGTATGAGGCGGTACTTTTCTTTATGAACTATACGAATACAATACGTTTTGACCCTTTCTCGCTAGTCCCACCGTAGGAGGCGAAGCCAGGATCCTAATGGATTGCATTTCGCAGGACGTCCTCCTGTCTACTAGCGAATCTGGGCAAAATTTTTTGGCACACGGTTCAAATTTTAAAAATATTAGTCTGGTTGTAAATGTGAGGGAAGTCCTCTCCTATGACTGGGGTGTGGAGGACCCGCTGGGGAGCACTCAAACGCTCCCCAACGGGGTCCAGGACAGATCCCGAAAAATTTTTGTGAACAAAGCCTCTATTGAATCGTAACATCAAAATTTTCACAAAATCAGACGAAGCTTTGTTCTGAATTTAGCTTAGAACCTGAATTCGTACATTTTGCACATAACTTTTCAAGTGCTTGCCGTCTATAAATTAGAAATGCGCTCTGAGTTAAAATTTGTTTTTCGATATCTGCTATAAGGTGCAGCAACGGGTCGCTGTAAATACGATATAGGAAAATTTATCAATGAAAATTTTGCTATTATTGTCTTCGTGTCGAATTTGTATCCTTTTTTAGCATGTACAAAGTTCAGAAAACAGAATAAGCGCAAAAAATTACCAATTTAATGGAATTATGTGTCCTTGTAAATAAACACAGCTGAGATGCATCCTGACAATTTCGTTTTTGACTGGCATAGGAAGAATCAAAAGCTTAATTCATCATTGTTGAAAAGTCTATATTTATTACTAAAAAAGAATCAATATTGCCTATTGTTCTCGTACTCAATTCGTTCCGTGTGAATCAGTTTTTAAAATGTTTATTGCTTAATTCATTGGGAATTTAACTTGTGCAAATTTTTCATTACTATGCTTGACACACCTTATACACGCACACGGTCAAAAGTTCTGGGAGGGGTTAAACCTACTTTTCTGGGGGTACACGAGTAGTTTTTTATCTAATTAATGCCAAATTTTGATACTTAATTCGTCGTATTTAATTCTTTATGTATATTTATGGTTAGACTTGCATGACAACAAATAAGAATAAGGGTGATGGAATGATCTGTAATATTAAATATATACAAAATAATAGAAGAAAAGTTTCTGAAGGAACGAACGGATCGAATAGTCTGCTGCTCGAAAATAAGTATTTTACTTAAAATTATACTGTTAGCCGTCGATTGGCGCTTTTTCATGGTTTGAGCAATAAGTTTGGTCCGGAACTTCTTGTGGGAATATGCCTTTCAAATGTCCTGGTAAGGGATACTGTCCCATACCACCCCCCAGTGTGCATGTGTGACATATCTTATTTTGCGAAAGCTGATCATGAAGGAATTAATTCATATATTTTTAAAAACCGTAAGGAACTCAAGCGCTAAGTATTTCCTAAAACCCGCAACCAACTCAGAAAATAGAATAATTAAAGAAATCTAACATTAAATTACCATTGTGATAATAACAAGTTGGTTACTAAGTTGGTTGCTAAAATCTGGCATTATAATAGTGTGTCGATGTTTTCACGCACCCAGTGCAGCGGAAGCTTAAAGAAAGTGTCGAAATAAATAAATCAGTAACACACGATCAAAGTATACAGCTTGGTTTTTTCGAATTTTTCAGGCTAATTTCTAGATTTCCTCAAATTTGAAATATTCTTATTTTCTAGCTGTGAACACTAATCTCTGTGTTGTAAGTTTGCTTCAGCGCAGACGCATAAGCAACAAAATGTATAAATATGTTAAAATAATTTGATGCATTATCCATGCGATATACATATGCGTAATTATTTAAAAAAAACAATCAATAACAGCTCGGTTTCACGCATGATTGAAATTTTTTTAATTAAGTACGAACTTGGCATTTAAATCGCGAAAATTCTCTTTTGATAACGTTTGTTGATATTATCGTACTTTGCACAGGAACGGACGCAACATTAGAAAAAATGGTGAGTCTACTGCAAGCCCGTATCCAGGATTTGGCCAAGGGGGGACCCCACATAAATTAGTCTACATCTCGGAAAATTCGTCGGGATAGCTCGCAAAAAGCGCATTTTCGACATTTTTCGACATGCTCTTTGCATTAAGATCATAGAATTCAAACTTTTCGTAAAAATTTTTCTTTACTCAAAATGTTATACAAAGCAGTGGCGGATCTAGGATTTTTTAAGAGGGGGGGCGGTACCCCTAAGGGGCGGACGGAACCCTGACTTGGGCCGTAAAATTAGCCGTTTTAACCCAAAAATTGCTGAAAATCGCTCAAAAATGCTTAATTTTGCGCACTATTTGGGCCAATGGGGGGGCGGCCGCCCCCACCGCCCCTCCCTAAATCCGCCCCTGATACAAAGCGACGTTTTTTGATCGCGCTTGAGTCAAAATTGTGGAAAATACTTCATATCTGACGCGAAGCGCCGAAAATTTGAAGATTCTACTTCAAGGACAGACAATTTTTCGATCTTTCCACGCATTATCTTACCTTTCAAAAATTTTTTCCGGCCAATGGGGACGACCGTCCCCCCCGCCCCCTAGAATACGGCCCTGGTCTACTGGGAGAGCTCATCAAGCACGTGGTGGGTCTACTATTTTTTATTTATTGTTTATCTATTTTATTTCTTGGTTTAATAAATTTATTTTTCTATTATTATTATTATTATTATTATTATTATTATTAATATTATTATTATTATTATTATTATTATTATTATTATTATTATTATTATTATTATTATTATTATTATTATTACTGTTATCCTCATTAACATATATTTTTCTTCGTAAATTGCCTACTATCAGTCATAACTGAATTGACTATTATCATATGACATGCACAACTCAATAACTTCCCGTAAAAGTATTTTTAAATGATTTGAATACTTAGAACGTCTTGATACCCGCTGAAAGTAGCATTCGTTGATCATTTCGACTTCAAACTTTTTTGTTAGAACGAAAAATGTCATGAGCGATATGGTCAAAAGAATCGACTGTTTGGCCTGATCCGCCGAATCCTGGTCGTTCTGGTCGCCATGAAAGTAAATAAATGTCAATAACAGTATTATCCGGCGCGAAGCGCCGAAATAATTAAAAAAATTATCATCACTGACGGCCAAAAATCATTGCAAATTATATATCCATTCTTTATCCTGTCAATTATTTCGGACCCCCTTAAATCCACCTATGTGCCTGATACAATAAATGTTTAACAATTCAGAACTATACTCGGAACATTGTATTGCTTCAAATTTATGAAAAAGGGAATTGGGCAGGAGCACTAATCTTACATATCTCAAGCGGCCTGCAAATTCGGACAGGGAGAACGACAAAAAGCATAATTTCGAAGGTAAAGGGCGGTTTAACAAATGTGTGTTGGGATCATAGATTCACATAGGGGTTGAGACCCTAGCTGAAGGGTCAGCCAGACAGGTACTAATCGGCGATTTTGAGCCGCCGGAACGTATATTAACCACTGTTTTTTGTATTCGGCAAAGATTTTTTCCGATGTACAAAGATTTTTCGGGACCGTCTTTGTAAATGTACAAAGATTTTTGGGGAGACGAAAACTGTGAAAAACTCAAAAATTTCCAAAAATTTTCGGCGCTTAGCGCCGAAATGAGTAATTGTTTGTTTTATATTTCTTTATGATGGCAGAAATTGCATTTAGAAAGCAAAAATATCAAATTTTTCGGCGCTTCGCGCCGTTTTGATACAATTTTAAGTATTTTTTGTCATCAGAAACCCAGAAATTGGCTAAAAACCACTACCAAAGGTCGAAAAACCCTGTTTTACCATACCAAAAACACTACTATACCATATAATAGCACCCAAAACATTTGCATGTACAAAATGTACAAAGACTTTTGGGAACTATCTTTCTACAATTACAAAGGGACCTTGTACAAAGAAAACACTGATATTACCACAAAAATGTTTTATAGGCTATTTTGACCATTTTGGTCGTTTAAACAGCGGAAAATTTCGTGAGCGTTAAATTTACTGTTTTGGATTTCTGTGATTTTATCCTTCCCCTGCCGACACTGATCTTGGCATCTATGGTTGGGATGCACCTTTTTACGAAAATTCAAGATCCGTCACTAATTTCAAAGAGAGCGTAAGTTTTAGGTTGTACACGTAGAAAACCGGGCAGAGTGGATAACAATCCTAATCCTTAATGGGATTTACTGATCTACAAAGCCTTAAAGGATATCCTAATGCCAAGATAAGTATAAGAAATAAAGTCATTTGCGATAAATTATTAAATATTACGTTTATGAAGACCACCCTTTTGCTTACAATCTTTCGCTTTTCTCCCTCCTTACTGGTCAACCAAGATCAATAAATGTCACTCACACTGTCATAAATTAATCTCCACGTAAGGTATGCATTTATAGAGATCAGGGCTGTGTCGCATGTTCGGATCTTATTCATTCCATCACGTCTGTGTCTCCCAGAAGGAGAGAATGGAAATTTCTTTAGAAAAAATACTTTCACAACAGTTTTTAGGTCCCTTTAAGGTTTAAAGGTTTTTGGTTGCCCCCACACAGATCAGTCTGACCTCCCGGTCAAGCTGATATCATGTCACGAACGATCCTTTTCCCCCTTATCAACGCACCAGTCTGCAACCGAATGAATGTCAGTGATATATATATATATATATATATATATATATATATATATATATATATATATATATATATATATATATATATATATATATATATATATATATATATATATATATATATATATATATATATATATATATATATATATATATTATATATATATATATATATATATATATATATATATATATATATATATATATATATATATATATATATATATATATATATATATATATATATATAAATATATGTACATTATATCTACGTACATAATGAATAATGCATGAAAAGCTACGCGGGCACGTTTAGAAGGTTCTATAGCGAAGAAAAATGCACCGATGGAACAAAAAAGGTAAATATACTTGAATTTCTTCATTGTTAAGGATGTAAAAGGAGGGGACTAGGGAAAATTTACCTATATGCGTAGAAGCCATAGGTATGTGCTAAACAGTTAGACTACCCCTAAACAACGCAAAAATCGAAGTATATTCTGCGGCCTATGCGCGTTTCTGCAGATTTTCCGTAGTAATTTCGATTATGATGGCGAGTATTTTGATTACTTTATTTTGAAAAATTTAAAGAAATTTTTTGTGATTTTTCAAGAAAACTATTGAGTTGGGCCATGTAGGTGTAAAGTTTACACTATTATCTTTTACTCCAGAGCATTGTGAATGGTCAAGATTTCATTAAATAAATAATACATTGATTATTCAATAGTCATGAAAGTGTCTTCAATGCTCTTTTGCGAAACACTTAAATATGCTTTGTGACTACACCTTCATTTTTCACAGGCCGCAGAATATACTTCAATTTTTGCGTTTAGGGGAAGTCTAACTGTTTAGCACATTCCTATGGCTTCTGCGCATATAGGGAAATTTTCCCTATTCCCCTCCTTTTACATCCTTAACAATGAAGAAATTCAAGTATATTTACTTTTTTTGTTCCATCGGAGCATTTTTCTTTGCTAGTTCCCTTCTTTTATTCAATAATTCAGGCCATATATCCATAGGTGGGCAGAGCCAAAATTCTGGGGGTGCAAGTAGCTGAAGAAATTTCTTTTTTCGTCTCGAACCCTACACTAAAATGATCACAGATCAAGAAATATTGCGTTAAAAGAGAAAAAATGTTACCTTTTGAGATATTGTAGCCCTCTACATTATAAAACCAATTGGTCTGCACAGAAACCAAAATTTAGCCAGATAAGCTTTAGGACACGCTAACAGTGAATAACTCGTATACTTTACACTTTTGTGCAACAACCATTGAGTGTAAAGACATTTTAAGGTCAGATTCGTAATCTACAACTCAGGGGCAACATTTAAGAAAAAATTGGCCCTCCGCAAATTGTTTGATACCCAATGCTCTGGGCGGAAAAGTGCGTCTCAGTGTAAACTTTACACTTGTGCGAATAACGCAATGTTGGGTGTATAGAAACAAAATAAATTAGGAGCTGTAACGCTAAGGACAGGGCACATTTTAAGCATAATTAGCATGTTCCGCCTACTTGGCGGAGTAGCTGAAGAAATTTCGTTTTTCGTCTCGAATCTTTTACACTAAAACAATCACAGATCGAGAAATATTGCGTTAAAAGAGAAAAATGTTACGTTTTGAGATGATAACCCTTTATATATATTATAAAACCAATTGGACTGCACAGAAACCAAAATTGAGTTAGATAAGTTTTGGGACACGCTAACAGTAAAAAACCCGTTTACTTTACACTTTTGTGCCACAACCATTGAGTGGAAAGAAATTTTAGGCTCAGATTCGTAATATACAACTGAGGGGCAACATTTAAAAAAATTGGCCCTCCGCACTTTGTTTGATACCCAATGCTCTGAGCGGAAAAATGTTTCTCGGTGTAAAGTTTACACTTGTGCTAATACCGCAATATTAGATGTATAGAAACAAAATAAACTAGGATCTGTAATGCTAAGGTCAGGGCACATTTTAAGCATAATTAGCATGTTCCGCCTACTTAGCGAAGTAGTTGGAGAAATTTCGTCTTTCGTCTCGAACCCTTTACACTAAAACGATCACAGATCAAGAAATATTGCGTTAAAAGAATAAACAAAAATTCGGTTTTGAGATATTGCAACCCTCTACATTATAAAACTAATTGGACTGCACAGAAACCAAAATAGAGTTAGATAGGCTGAAGGACACGGAAAGAGTAAAAAACACGTATACTTTACACTTTTGTGTAACAACGATTGAGTGTAAAGAAATTTTAAGTTCAGATTCGTAATCTACAACTCGGAGGCAACATTTAAAAAAATGGCCCTCCGCAAATAATTTGATTTTTTGGTTTACACTCTACACACTCATTGCTAACTCGGTATTGAGTGTAAACAAAAAAAGACGGGCATCGAATTTATTAATTATCCATCGATTAAAAAAAACCGCATCTTCCAGGTGTGTGCCGTTGTTGCTGTGAGAGGGGGGTACACAAATTTCGCACTCGCTGTGAACTATAAAATGTTAATGCTTATTATAGGTAAATCAATTAATCTTAAGGCATAGTTGTTTGCATATTTGCTTAAAATTTGAAATCTCTCTATACAAGGAACATCGCTTATATGTTTGTAGCATTACCTACTTTTTACGAAGGACAAGGGCTGGAAATCATAGTTAAGGCTTTTTGAAATATATTCGAACGAAAGAGGCTGGGATGTAGTCCCAACATTCCCACTGTCTCAACATTGCCGTCCTCCCAACACCCACCGTCCCAACATTCCCACCACGAAGACCCAACATTTCCACCACGAGTATCAACACTTTCACTGTCCCAACATTCCCATCATCCCAACATTCCCACTGTCCCAAAATTCCCACTGCAAGTACCAACATTGCCAACGACAAGAAAAAACGATTGTGTCTCAACAGCCCCACCAGTCCCAACAACCCCACCGTCCCAACAGCGCAGCCCCCACCATCCCAGTAGCCCCACCAAAAGTTCCAAGAGCCCCACCCGTCCCAACAGCCCCACCAGTCCCAACAGCCCCACCGTCCCAACAGCCCCACCAATAATCCCAACAGCCCCACCAATCCCAACAGCCCCACCGTCCCAACAACCCCACCATCCCAACAGGCCCACCGTCTTAACAGCCCCACCAATAATCCCAACAGCCCCACCAGTCCCAAAGAGCCCCACCAATCCCAGCAGTTCCAACGTTCCAGCAGTCCTACCGTTCCAACAGTCGCACTGTCCCAACCACACATAAGCGTGGGGGAGGGGATGTTTGAGTTTAACCCCTCCCCTATACCAAAAATTCTGGAAATCCCTCAAATTATGGTAGACCCCCAGAATTCTATTTTTATCTTATTTCTCGGTCACTTTTCCCCACCAGACCCACAGAATTTGTTCGCTGCCATTGTTGGCTCCAACTGCCCCACTGTTATAAACATAGATGCACAGCACGACCGGTCTGGAGAAGGAGTTTTGAGCCAAAAATGACCTCAAAACTAGTATGAATGTTAAAATACCGTAAAAACTACGCTAATCCACATTTTCTGGCTTTTTTGAAGCAGATTAACGTGAAAGTTTTGATTTTCATATAATTTACTTATCTTTCCTTTTTTCACTAGAACATTTTTCATTTTTTTCTGGCAGTCTAGACTAGACCACAATGAGCAGGAATCTAATCTTGTGAGATGACTCGAATGAGGCAAAATCCCGGATTGCGCAAAAATGCTTAAGCTTCAATTATGGCGGGTCTACCAGTTTCTCAGGTAGAGTTATTCTGAAAATGTAAACCTGCACGCTCGTGTATGGTCTTGATGAAATATACGAAGTCGAAAAATAGTCAAAAAATATCTTTCATGAAAAATTAATATTTCCTGCTTTTATTATATAAAATAACATGTACTTAAGATAATGCTTGAACAATACATGAAAATGTTGAATAACATATGGCGTTTCTCGTATAATAGCGATTGCAGTAATGGTGGGGCTGCTGAAATTACTGGTGGGGCTGTTGGGACGGTGGGGCTGTTGGAACGGTGGGGCTGTTGGGATTGGTGGGGCTGTTGGGATTGATGGGGCTGTTGGGATTATTGGTGGGGCTGTTGGGATTATTGGTGGGGCTGTTGGGATTATTGGTGGGCTGTTGGGATTATTGGTGAGGCTGTTGGGACGGTGGTGCTCTTGGGACTGATGGGGCTGTTGGGATTTTTGGTGGGGCTGTTGGGACGGTGGGGCTGTTGGGACTGGTGGGGCTGTTGAGACATCACCGAAAAAGCATGCCACTGGCATCACATGCAAAAATTTGCTGTAAAAGTGCATACGACACGGAATCAAGCATGCACTGAGTGAGGGATAACAAAGGGAGTATTATCTCCGCTGGGGAGTTAAGCAGGTAGTTATATACTGACGAGCAATTTCGGCTTGAAAAAGTATAATTTTTAGGCAAGAGACAGTGCTTTTACTTGTAAATTACATACACACGCAATTTGTAGGCAGCAATTGCATTATGCGAAGGGATCTGTTGGGGGCGAAAATCGCGAAAATATGTCACAAATACAATCTTGGGATGTCTGCTAAATTCTTGGGATTGTGCGTTTTAAGGGGTCTTTCTTATCTCCAGCTTACCAAGACCCGTTGTGTGAGAAGATTGGGACGGTGGCAATGTTGGGACTAGCGATGGGAACGTTGGGACGGTGGCAATGCTGGAACGGTGGCAAGTAGGGACTTGCAGTGGGAATGTTGAGTGAAACTCGCGGTGAGAATGTTGGGACCATAGATGCACAGCATGGCTGGTCTGGGGGTATCAAAAATTGAGCTTTCTTGGCCCAAAATGACGCTAAAAACGTTATAAATTTTAAAATAGCGTTAAAACTACGTTAATCTACAGTTTTTAGTCAATTTGAAGCATTTTTGGAGTTTTTGAGTATACCCCGTTCTTAGCCTTTATCTGGCCTTTTTTTCCCTTAATTTTTTATTTTTCCATTCTGGGGTCTCGACCCCCAAACCCTCTCCCTCTTCCTAAGTGCATATCTGGTTGGAATGGGACTCATGGTGGGAATGTAAGGATGGTGGGAATATTCGAACGTTGGGAGTGTTGGAACGATGGGAGTGTTGGAACGATGGGAATGTTGGGACGATGGGAATGTTGGGACGATGGGAATGTTGGGACGATGGAAATATTAAGACGGTGGGACGACCCTGTCCCACTAGTCCCAAGAGTTCCACTTTCATGTTACCATGAGTAAAACAAATTAAGGCAGCGTCATCATTTGAAATCAAGCTGATCACACTGTTAGCTAATCTAACTTTTTAAGCACATACGATCACTTCCGAATTGTTTTTCCATTCTTCAAGTAAATATTTTAGATGTATTTTCTGTTTCTTCTTAAGCTCGTAAAAATGGCTTAATTTATTGCGTTTAAAATGGCTACATTAATAACTTCTCAGCAAACGTCCAAGCTCAGCTCTAAAAATTTTTTAGCTACCCACTCAATTCTAGTGCAATGCCAAGAAAAGATATAAAGAAAATAAATAATTTAACATCGAGCGCTAGGAAATTTTGACGTAGTCATATTCAATATGCCTTTTCCTAACTTGGGCTGCTGAGAAGACAAGAATTATACAGAAGCAACGGCGCCTGAAAATGTTTGAATTTGTTGAGCTCTTGAATGTGCTTAAAATTTATTTTTGTGGTCTTTCAAATGCGCTCCAAGAACTTTTAGTTTATTCCTTGAATGAGCGCTTATCAATTGCAAACCATTTTAACGAGCTTAGAAAGGAACAGAAGCGCAATGTAAAAAGAGTTAGCCATTAGAATGGAAAATAACAATACGGAAGGGAAAACAGATATAACAACAACTTAAATACGAGTGCATAGCTAACAGTTGATCAGCTTGATTTCATGTGTTGGCGCTGCGTGAATTTGCTCCACTCATGGTAACATGATAGCGGGACTGTTAGGACTGCAGGGACAGTTGGGACGGTGGAACTGCTAGGACTGTGGGACTTATGAGACTGGTGTGACTTTTGTGATCATTGGTTGAACTGTTGGCACGGTGGGTGGGACTGTTGGGATGGTGGGACTGTTTAGACCGGTGGAACTGTTGAGACATCACAAAGTTTTTGGCCGCCATTTACTCACTTTTTGAATATACATTGTTCAATTTACTCAAATTTTTTTATTATTCAAAAACTTTTTAGTATTTATGTAGTAGGAAAAAGCATTGTCAGAAACACCTAAAATTGGTGTTTTGACGCATATTCATCACTGTTATGCTCAGAAAAGATAATTTGGAAAGAATTTGTGGCTTCCTCAAATCCATTATTCTTTGTCAATTGTTGATGGAATTTAGCGTTTTTTCTACACATTTTGTATTTTTTCTTATCCAATGCTTTTTAATTCGGTTTTTCACGTCATTTGTTAGATTTATTTTTATGCAGTTCTGAAATAGGCTTAAGTATAACGTCAATTGTTCGTAAATGAATTTTAGTAATCCATTGCTTAAATATGTCATCTTTATTACTATTTTGATACTTCTGGTCAAGAAGGCCAAAAACGGTCGAAAATTGAAAATTTCCTTCAAATTGCTTCAGCTTGACCAGAAACTGTGTAATAAAGTAGTTTCAAAGCTATTTTAACACTATAATAGTTTTTGATGTTGTTTTGGCCCAAAAAAGCTTAATTTTTGACCCCCCTCTCCCAGACCGGCTTATCCCCTTCCAGATCGGCCATGCTGTACATCTAATGGTGAGATAGCGTTTTAGTGAATAAGTTCGACGAAAAGTTAATTAATCTAAGGGCGAACTCCGCTCAAATTTAAATGACTACAAAGCTGCTTTCAAATCTTTCAAATATTAGCTTAGGAGAACTACTTGTTCATATTTTCATGCAATGGCAGCAGTTTGGTATAAGGCGCCAACTGGCCATTATTTCTTCATTTTTGAACAACTTACGAGAAATCCTTTGTTTAAGATAACTTCCATTATGCTTTATTATTATTATTATTATTATTATTATTATTATTATTATTATTATTATTATTATTATTATTATTATTATTATTATTATTATTTTGAAAAAGATTATTATTATTATTATCATCAATTTAATATTAATAATAATAATAATAATAATATAATAATAATAATAATATTATTATTATTATTATTATTATTATTATATTATTATCATCATCATCGTCGTCGTCGTCGTCGTCGTCGTCATCATCATCATCATCATCATCATCATCATCATCATCATCATCATCATCATCATCATCATCATCATCATCATCATCATCATCATCATCATCGTCATCATCATCATCATCGTCATCGTCGTCGTCGTCGTCATCATCGTCATCGTCATCAACATCATCATCATCATCATTATCATTATCATCATAATCGTCATCGTCATCGTCAGCATCATCGTTATTATTATTATTATTATTATTATTATTATTTAGTATTATTATTATTATTATTATTATTATTATTATTATTATTATTATTATTATTATTATTATTATTATTATTATGATTGTTATTATTACATTATTACCACTTATTTTGATAAGATTATTCGCACAAGCTGGAAAAGTGCCACTGATGTACGGACCAGTTTTAGTACTCTTGTGATAAGTTCAGTTTTTCCATTGGACTTATTTTACTTTATTTCCTAACAAAGTTCCAATTTTTTGTGTGAAAAGCATACCTCAGTCTGGAACTTCATAATTCCTAAGGATTACAGCTCTTTGTAAGAGTTGTGCTAACATCATCAAATTTACAAAATTATTAAAAGTTAGAAAAAATGCTGATTCAGAACATTTGCACCGGCACATTATTTTACACACTCTCAAGAAGCTTTTATGTCTTCTACTTGTCGGAAGAGAAAAATGGCGACGTTTCATCGAATGAAGGCGTTTCATTTTGCTTTACAAGCTTGAAAATTGCCCCTGTTTGTTAGTGATTTTCTGAAATTTTCTAGAATAATGCTTTTATCGACAAGTAAAATTAATTTATTATTATTTTATATATTATTTATTTATTCCTCATCCATAAGTAAAAGTTGTTTTTTATTTTTCTCATATTTCTTTTCGTCATCATTATCTCATTCCGATCATTAAGCTCATGCGCAAACTGATTCTTTAGCTTTCTCTTGAATCACAAATTCGTGTTCAATATCATTATTGCGTTATAATTTTAGCTCGCGATAGCTCACTATAGTATAATCATATAACAATAAAATCGATATTTAAATAAGTATAATCATATAATAATAAAATAGATATTTAAATAATCACTGCATTGTTCATTGTCTTTAGTTCATATGGATTCCCCAAATTTAATTCGTGGAATTTAATTCTAAATAAATAGTGCGTATTTTGAAGCGCATCTCCGACACAGGTAATCGATTTTCCTGTTCGCCTTTTCTCTTATGGAATGCGCTATTGAATTAATGGCCAGCATGTTTCTAAAAATACTGCAAGCAACAATGCAGCATGAAGGATGTCTGAAAAGCTATTTTCACAATATTTATGTTCGGTTTTTTATGCCTTGGTCGCGTTAGGGGGACAGCAAATATTTTAAAACTATATATGCGGCTATGCCCTGTAAAAATGCTTACGATTCTTATGAAAATTTAATTATTTGTGCAAATAAAAAGGTTTATTTGAAAAATTTCGATTTTACTCTAGAATCAAGCGAAATTGATATTTCCTATTTGTAGGATCTTTCTTACAAGAAGAAAAGCGAGCATTTTATGACGAAAATAAGGTAGAATTATGTCCGAAAACGAAGGAAAATTGGAATTTCTGTTATGAAGGTTGTGAAATTATCTATAAAGCATGAAGTAAGGTGCTTTCTGCACTATTCTAACGTTTGCAGCCCTTTGTGAGTTTTGAGCTAAACGTTTCACGTCTTCTGTCCACAGAATAGAAAAATGGAAAATTTTGTGGGGAAAATGAGGCAAAATAAAGGCCAAAAACAGATTAAAATTAATTTTTTTCATAAAGTACCTAAAATTCATCAGAAACTGTTTAATAAAGTAGCTTTAACGCTATTTCAGCGCTTGTACCAGCTATTTAGGTCATTTTGGCTCAAAAACTCTATCTTTGACCCCCAGACCGGCTGACCCCCAGGCACGTAGCTGGCCGTCCTACTTTGGGGGGACCAACACCAATTTTTGGGGACTAAGCCCGAAAAAGCGAAAAATAGCACAAAATAACGTGTAAAAAGTCATATTTTTCCGATTTTTCTAAAGTATGGGGGTACGGACCCCCCATTCCCCTTTCAGAGATACTTCCCTTCTGATCCCCCCCGAATCGGCCATGCCGTGCATCTATACAGCCGACCCTCAAACCGGCTAGACTTTGCATCTGCGTTGCTGACTGCTCTGCAAATCTCGTTTAATGGATTTTCAGTCGTGTTAATGTGATAAAAATAAAATAAATTTCAAAGACACGAGTCTAAAAGGCAAAAGCTTGAATTTTTTGATATTTATAGGTGCTATCTTCGCCATTTTTGTCCAGAACACGAGTCGAAGATAATTTATCCCTCTTAATAGCCGACTGCCCACCTGTAGTTTTGAGTTTTGCACGTATGTACTTAAGACCAAGTACGTGGCTGGCCTCCTGAATCTAAAATTTTGAACTCAGATATCTCAACAACTTCTAGTAGTTAGGCAAATATAATGGTATTTTTGAGCGATTTCCAGTGAATTCTACATATAAGAGAAGAAAAAAGTCTGAAAAATTATAAAAAATTTATTTTGATTTCAATTTCTTATGAAAGGATTTATAAAATGGCCTTTCAAATTATTTCTTAACATTTTTCCCAGCTCGACCGCGCTAAAAATTGTTTAATTTGTTTTATACTCAATTCTGGTACATTGTAAAGAAAAGCAAAAGCAATATGGAAAATAAATAATTTTGCACGAAGCGTCAGAAAATTTTGACTTATTCACCATGGGCTGGTTGAAAGACAAAACTTATGCAAAAACAATAAATTCGGTGGGCCTATTAGCTCAAAAGTATGCTAAGATCTATTCTGGTGTTCTTTCAAATGCGCTTCAAGAATTTTCTAATTTTTTCCTTTGGGGTCCCTTGTAGAGAATATTCGTACTTTCAAAATTTTCAGCTACTTGCCTACTTAAGACAGCAAGCTTTGTTAGCTTTTCATGAATGAAAATTCATCTAAAGTCAAACAGCATAGTTCCTGGATTGCCTGCTATTCTGGGTTAGGTTTGAATATTCTTTAGCCTAGCTGAGGGATGCTTAAACTAGTGCATGATGAATATAATAGGCAGCGTTCAATTTTGTCGCATATTTTTTAATGCTTTCGTTAGGCTTGACTTGGGCTTAAATATGAATTTTTCGGGACAATTATGCGTAAATTCGTGCTGTTGTGACTGATTGACACGTTTCTTTTCCAAATGAATTCGAAAAGTATGCACAGCCCAGTTGCTGCACAGTAGCTGCAGTAGTACCTGCTTCGTTTTTTTAAAGTTATCCGATGCGCTTTTTGTTGATACTCGTACCATTCTAAACAGTGATGTCAAAGCGAATATGAAAAGCATAATTTGAAGAAAAAACAAGTTCAAATTATGTAGATTATTAGAAAAGCGATTTTTCAAGGTGCTTCACCATTCAAATTTTAATCACCGTTATTTTCGTATTTGTTCATTTTAGTGGTTTATATAGCAAAACTGTTTCGCATGGAGGAAAGTTACGCGCATTGAAACTTACGCTTAAATTTCGACTTATTGATTTTCCGTTAAAAAACTGGGATTCTACGGCATTATTTGGTCAATGATGAATCGTTGCCCACCGAAGCGTATTGCCATCGCTCAGCTCAATCAGCACCTCACTTGTGCCTTATGCAGCGGATACTTGATCGACGCTACAACTATTGTCGAATGCCTGCATTCTTGTAAGCTTCAAATGCTGCTAAATGTTTTATTCGTCAATGTTAGCTGAGAGACGAGGGATCTGTTGGAATGGATTGTTAGCCATGATGTGTGGGTTCAGGATGTAAAGCATTAGATAAACATGGCTGGTCTGGGGTCATTCTGGTCAGGGAGGTACGAATAAAGTTTTTGAGCTAAAATGGTCTTCCGTAGAAATAGGTTTACAAATAGCTTAAATTTTTAAGCTGGTTTTAGTTTTATACTTTCTTATAATTTTATAGTTTTATAGTTTTATAGTCTATTGATAGTTTATAGTTTATTATATAGATTTTATATATTTTTATTATATTTTATTATTTTGTTATTTTTATTATATTTTGCTATTTTTTATATATATTTTTATCGATAGTTTTAAAGTAATAGTATTTTGGTCGATCTAAACCTTAATTTTGCATTATTTCCGTGTTTAAAATTTGTCTTCCGTCATTCTAAAGAGTTATAAGACTCATCTATTCCCCCACGTGCAGTGTCTAGACCAGACATGCACATGGGGGTTTATACCCCAGAATGGAAGAATCGGAAATTTTCTGGGGAAAATGAGGCAAACTGAAGGCCTAAAATGGATGATAATTGAAAATTTTCTTCAACGGTGCTTTAAATTGACCAGAAATTGCGTAATAACGTAGTTTTAACGCTATTTTAGCGCTATGCCAGTTTTTGAGCTCATTTTAACTCGAAAAAGATCAACTTTTGACCCCTCTCTTAGACCGGCTGACCAACTTTGAGATGGGCCATGCTGTGCATCTATGGTCTAGACTAGAGACTTGCAGGAGAAATGGAAAAATTTGAATGAGAAAATGAATCGTAGTGGTTCCTGTTCACTTTTCGATGTCTTTTAAATATAATACTTCTTTTCGGCAGAACAAATTAGTTATTTTTCATTTTTGAAGGCAGTTTTCTACGTCTGAAAATGGTAGAAAAAATGGTTTTTACTTTTTCTTTTTTGAATCCGGATAGCCCACAAGCTCTGTCCTTGCAATACACTCCTATCCCAAGCCTCAAATCACGATGCAGTGGATTTGAGTAACGGATTCAGGGATAGGAGAACGGTAACTAGGCTTTTCTCAGCCGAATAGTCCCAAGAATCCGTTGTTTATGCGCTGAATAGCATTTCCGTTTCTTTTCTTCTGGGTCTAATTTAAAATAGAAACTCTTCTGCTGCAAATTTTCGGAAAATTCTTGAATGCCTGAAGATTCGGTTGCTTGTCAGAACTTTTTGCGTTTTTACGATAACTTCGCCCCGAATCACTGGAAAATTATATAATTTAGACACAAACGGCACAAATAATTAGAGTGTAGTTCATTCACGTAAAGCAATATTCAAAGCTATTGATGAATTCAGCGTGAAGCGCTGGAAGCTTTCCATAAGTTACACTGAAATATGGGACGAAGAATGTTGCATGCACCGTTTTTGCACCATATCTTTGTAAAAACCGGAAATCTTTTACGCTTTTGTACAAAAAGTGATGTCAGGCACCGAAACCGAAATATAGCTTTCAGGCTGTCAAGAAAGTAATGAATGGTATTATTAAAATGTGCCAAATGATGGCGTAAGTCATCAGGAAATATTTGTTTATACGCGTACGGGCGCTTTTTTAGCACGACCTGCGTCAGCACTGGTACTAGGGAAAATTTTTTTATCAGGATGGAATGGCTTACATTTGCACAATAAGCTCTATCTAAATAATGTGTGTAGTTTGATTGACAATGTGCTTTTTCTGTTTTAGCTATCGTTGACGTAGATTCAAATGAATCAATAAATTCATGCTTAATTAAAATTTCACTGGACTCATAAAGCTGAAATAATTTGTACTGCCGCATACGGAATGATATGCGTTTGTCATGTATTAATTGAATCTGATATCCGATGTCAATGCACTAACGTAAAAAAGCTAAATTTTGTTCATTCAACATAAAAAATGGTACTGGTCTGGTCATTCATGCACATAGACGGATGAGGGGTCCATCCCCCCGCTGAAGGGTCAGCGAGACAGGTACTGTCCGGCAATTTTGAGTTGACGGAACCTTTTTTGCATCATTTTTACGGTCAAAAGCAGTAAAAATGTCAGAATTTTTCCGGAAAGCTTCGATTAATACTTTTATGTACTTTTTACTCAAAAAAGCGCCTGAAATTGGTCAGTTTCTGTATTTTTAAACTCAAATTGCGATAAAATGCAGTTGAAATGGACTAAAGATGCTTAACATGCGATATTACCATGAAAAAACGTTTTATAGGCTGATTTGACCATTTTAGTCGTTTGAATAGTAAAAAAAATCGTGAACATTAAATTTTTTGTTTTGGCTGGGATTTAAACCCCCCCTCCCCTGCTGACCATAACCTTGTGCACCTATGATGCTCGTTAGTTGCCATAAAGTTGATACTTCGTGTTTGAAAGCCTTAGAAAGCAGACGAGATAAATGCAAAATGTCACAGATTGCACAAAATTAAGTGCGATATTTTTTGAGCCGCGTGCTTGGGGCTAAATAAATGGCAAATATGATATATGGCGCGAAACGCCGAAATTTTTTTTGAAACTCCACTGAAAAATACATTTAAAAGTGATAAAATTACTGAAATTTGTCGGAAAAAGCTTTCGTATCCGTTCACGCCGTGCTGACAGCCAAAATTTTCATAAGTATAGCATGGTACTAAAAAGATTGCGGTTTATGCTCACACCTATATCAAAGATTTCTCCAGGTGGCGAACCCTAATTTCTTTGCTCTACTCAGAATTTGTCTTAATTGCCTCGAGAAATTTTCGAATTTTTTATTCTGTTACTACTTCCTTAGTTCCGCGTATAACGTTTACTGAACTTCAATTGTGTGTATTAATGATGTCGTCAAGCAAGCCCCTCAATTTTAACATTATATATTCCACTTTTATTTCTCACCATTCTACTTGATGCGGCAGCAGATCCAGGATTTTCTGACAGGGGGCGGAACCCAAGTTTTTCTCAATACTGCCAAAAAAGTCCAAAAAATTCGTTCATTATGCATAAATAGTGTTTTATTGTCGTCTTTTGCTCGGCGAAATCATTTCTGATGCAAAAATTTTAAAAGTTCTCACATTTTTTGATGCAAAATTACTGCAAAAATTTGCACAAAGCGCGGAGAAAAGACGGTAGGCGCCGATTTTTCTCGAAGAACCACGAAATCTCAATTCTGCATAAAACAACTTTTCTGGCATCAAAATAAGGTTTTTAGTGCGCAAAAAGTCAGGGCTTATGAAAAAATTGGCTAAAATCTTCAAAAACATATCTCTTCTTTATTGCCCTAACTATTTTTGACGGCAGGTGGCGGCCGCCTCTCCCGCCCACTAAATCCACCCTTGACTTAATGCAACGTTGGTGCGCGTCACGCTTTTTTTACAATAATTTTGCATGCAAAAAGCTGAGGCTGAACGCTATCCCAATGATAATATGCAAATTGCACCGTTTTTAATCCAGAGTAATCATTGCGACACTGTAGTATGATTTGTCGCCGACTTAGTTAATTTTTCTGTGGGATTAACGCTCGTGCTCCTGCGCTTTGGTCACGTAAAACCACGGATCGTTCATTTTCTTATATTTGGCACTCCCGCAATCGTAAATAAGCGACTAATTCTGACATTTTGCGTTGGGTATATGTGAATGCATGCTAAAACTAAGCCATTTTTTGACACACGTCGCTTGCGGCGCGGTCAATCTTTTGTGTGGTTTTGGCTAGTGGACCACAGTCCCGAAAGTATTCGATTCTACTCTCATCTTACTGTAGCAGCTTTGCGTTCTGCGCGCCATAGACCATCGTAAATTATAACGATTATTATTAGACTGTTTTCTTCCATCGGCTTTGTGTCTCATTGACTCGCGCGCCCATCTTTTACGTGGCTTTAAACGTAATTACCGTAATTGCGAAAAAAGGTGCTCACGCGCCCTGTGAAATGATCAAAACCATTGAATAAGAACCGGAAATCATGCGTATTAGATTTAGGAATAAACGGCTATTTCGACCGGCTGCGGTTTGTTAAGTAACAAGGTGTTACAATAACCCGATCATATAAAGCATAAGTTCTGTATGGCTTGTATACATAATTTTGGAGGAAGTTTGGGGAGGGTTTTCACACCCCCCTCGCAAAAGTTTTACATCAGCGAAAAAATTTTCCACCCCTTGAATTTTCGGTTCTCCGAAAAATCTTATAAAATGCTCCGTTTTGAGCATTTTTAGTTATCTTCTAGTTCAAAAGTACTTTAAAAAATTAAAGTAAATAATTTTAAAAATATTTTAAAAAATACTTCAAAAGCGCATCGCAAAAATTAATTGTTTATTTATCTATTGAAATTTATTCTTGACTATATTTAGTTACATTTTATTGAAGTTTTTAACATCGTCAGAAACGTCAAAAAATATCGTTTACGCGTATCATAGGTGCGCAAGGTCAAACTTTCAGGGGGGCGGTGAAAACCAAAAATTGGCAGATAGCTCAGAGCTCCTTAAAAACCGTTCTATAGACTTTTTATGGGCCTAGAAAATTAGCTATATTGTCTTTTTGGGCCCAGAAAACCAGCTATATAGCCTTTTTGGACTCTTGAACAAAGCTATATAGCCCTTTTGGACTAAAAACAGCTATTAAGCCCATTTTGGGGTCGAGAAAATAGCTATTCATCCTTTTCAAACTCTGAAAAGACAATTATATAACATTTTAGAGCTCACATGATATATTTCTGAGTCCAAGTAAGGCGATTTAGCTAGTTAACAGGACGCAAAAAGCTATTCATCTGATTTTCTAAGCTTAAAACAGGCTAATATAGCAATGTTTTTATCGTCCTGAATGGCTGTATAGCGTTAACTTTTTCAGAGCTGAAACCGGAGTAATACCCCCTCAGCCCCATGCTCTTGTATGACCGTGTATATCGTTTTTGAGCCCATACATAACAACATACATGAACAGGGGATGATACGTGATCCTCCACCTAAAATCAATCAACTGCCATCCATTCTAAGTTCGAAGTGTTTTACTCCACATTTTAGGTGAAAACGGCGTTTTTTTGACCTTTTTTTGGCCAAAAGTGAAATTCTTATCTGCCTCTAAAATATTTGAGTTGTTACTTGTCTATTTGAATATTTTTTGATTTCGCCTTCACGCAACCCCGATTTTAGCCAGTCAGCTGAACGGACCAAGCCAAAAGTTGGACAAGGTGAACGGACCGTTTGGACGGGCTATGATCTGTACAGTAAAACCTGAAAATAAGACCCGAGAAATGACTTTTTAGCTGGACACTTTTTGAATCAGGAAAACCTGTTTTTAAACCAATTGACAACCTTTTTCTGAGCCATAACAACAACGTTCCAAAGCTAAAAATAACTTTTTATGAGGATTGATTTTTGAGTTTTTACGGACAAGATGCTTGTTTACCAATTATAGTCCTTAATTTTATTTTATTATTTTGTCTAGCTTTCTTGCGGATGGTCAAAAACAAGCAGTATATATAAGTATGTAGCTTGTCATTCGAAAAACCTCAAATTTGAATTTTGTTGGTCAAATGAGGCAGCAAATAACGGTCAAAAATTATTAAAAGTGAAATATTAAGTGCAAAAATGCTTACTTTAACTGTGAATTAACATCAGTTTGTACGCTCTTTTAGCGTTCATACCAGTTTTTGAGACCGTTTTGGCTGAAAAAGCCTTTCTGGCTGACCCTGGGACTGGCTGACCCCTTCAGACCGGGCATGTTGCGCATCATGGGCGGCGCAAGACATGGTGAGAGCTTGGGGGTCTAGACCATAGGTACACACACAGCTTGGCCGATCTGCGGGGTCAGCCGGCCTGAGAGTCCGAAATTAAGCTTTTTTGGGCCAAAATGACGTCAAAAACTGGTATAAATGCTAAAATAGTGTAAAAACTACGTTATTCTACAGTTTCTGATCAATTTCGAACACTTTTTAGAAAAATTTGTGATTTTCATTCATTTTAGCTTTCATTTTGCCTCTATTCCCAGGAAAATTCCCATTTTTCCATTCTGGGGTTTCTAGACCACTAAACCTTCCCTCCTTTCCCCCAGATGTGCATGTCTGGTCTAAACCCTCAGGAATTGAAAAATTGGAAATTTCCTGGGAAAAATTAGGTAAAATGCAAGGTAGAATTGGATTTAAATTGAAACTTTTCTTTAAAAGTGTTCGAAATTGACTAGAAACTATGAAAAAACGTAGTTTTAACGCTAATTTTGTTCGAATAATGACATAAAACGGGAATAGTTGTTTCAAGATCTACCTCATCGCATGTCCCATCATTTCGAATGTCCCACCTCATCGAATGTATCAGTTCTTCGGATATCCCGCCTTATCCGATGTTCCATTCTTGAAAAACATCTTTTTGGCGTTTATAGCGCTGCTCTTTCTTTCTATAATATGAAAGCACTTAAAAAATCGAGTAAATCGAATAAAGTATAACAAAAAAAGAGTATAAGGCGCGAAGTGCCTGAAAATTCGACAATGTGTTAGAAGATCGCGAAACGCTTAAAACTGCACCTTTTCCAGAATTTTTTAAAAATCTAAAATTATGGGTTGTAGAAATTGGGGGATCAAAAACTTTGAGCGGGTGAAGGAGTGAATACTCCTTCAAACCTTCCGCTCCAAGATCATGATGGTCCACAATCTCTTCGAATGTCCCATGTCTTTGAATCTACTCGTATAACCCCGAACGTTCGACTACTTCGCATTATACCTTCGTTAATGGTTGCCTGGAAGATGACAGAAGTTTGTTGTGCTATGAAAAAAATTGCGGTCGGATTTCAAATATTAATATCATCGTACATTGACCACACCAAATGTTTTCTTTAAAAGCATTCTTTACAACAGCAAAGTCATTAGAAAAAGAGATAAGTAAAGGACTGTTAATTTGCTGATAGAACTTTGCTCTTCAAAACGGTCTTTGGAAATAATATGTGCTCGTATTATAGATTCACTCTAGACCACTGCTTTATACTGAAAAATTAGACGAAAAAGGGGTAATGTGAAGGGTTGCGTTCTATGAATAAGGATTTTCGAAGAGATTGGACATTCGATGAGATGAGGCTTTCGAAGAGGTGGATGTTCGAAGACGTTGGGCATTCGAGAGGTGTGGCACAGCCTTGACCAGACATGCACATAGAGGGAGGGGGTCCTAACCATACATGCACAGCATGGGAATTCTGGGAGGGGGTTAAAATTATAAAGTGCCTTTTTTGCGTCTAAAAATGGTAGGTACGCGTTAAAAACATCATTTTTCCGCGTTTCTGACGATGCTCTATCTTTCTAGAGCACAAAAACATAAAAAATTCGAAAAAAAATCAAAAAAGTCGGTAAATTGGACAAAATATAGTTAAAAGATGAGTATAATGGCGCGAAGCGCCGAAAATTTGGCACTTTTGAGCAAAGAGATAGCTGAAAAGGCTAAAAAGCATCTTTTCTACAATTTTTTTTGATAATTTATGGGAACTTTAAAAAATCGCCAATTCTAGGGGAAGGGGGCGAAAAATTATTTGCGGGGGTGAAAATTATTCTAGGGGTGAACCCCCAGATGTATGGTCTTGACCCCCCAGGATAGAAAAATGAAAAAATTTTGTGGGAAAAATGAGGCAAAATGAAGGCCAAAAACGGATAAAAATTGAAAATTTTCTTCAAAAAGTGCTTCAAATTGACCGGAAACTTTGTAATAACGTAGTTTTAACGCTATTTTAGCGCTTATACCAGTTTTTGAGGCATTTTTGGTCCAAAAACGCTCAACTTTTGACCCCCCCTCCAGACCGGCTGAACCCCACACCCCCCAGATCGGTCATGCTGTGCACCTATGGCCTTGATTTGAGTTTCTTATCTAGAAGCATATGCAAAGAATATCTTACGAGGGAACTCTTCTCCGGCAGATTGAGAACGGTGGATGTCGTCCCCCTCATATTTCCGCAGTAGTGAAGCACAGAATAATCTTCATACGTTTATACTTTTCTGCGCACTTGTATTATCCTGTAAACCTAAAATTACCGGATTTCAACAACCATAAATACGATCTTGATGGTACCTAATATTTTTTATGTCAGCGTTGTTTGGCACGAATCACGTGCAGCAGTCGGACGAAATTCTGATTATTTCAGTTTGCCTCAAGCGAGAAAGCTTTATTCGCCTCTGGCTTGACAGCAATTCCTATTAATCCTTAATTCATAATATGTTATATCAGCGTTGTTTGGGCAATTTTTTCATTGTGTCGAAATGACTTTTCACGAAACTGATGGAAATAATGAAAAAGTTCAGGTCTTAGCTTGCTCTCAGTAAAGATCCTTTATGCCTTCGTTATAATAAGTAATGCGAAGCAAAATCGTAATGGAGAAAAATGGAATAATTTTTAGCTCCCTAAACAAAATAATGTCTAAGCTCGTGACTGATACTAGGATAGAACAATTACCGGTTTATTAGATGATAGCTTATTAGACCACAAGAATGATAAAGAATTTCTTACAAATAACTATTTCAAACTGAAACTGAAAATTAATCCAATGATTAGTATTGAGCATAGATGCACAGCATGGCTGATCTGGGGGGGGGTCAGCCGCCTGTCTGGGGGGTCGAAAATTGAGCTTTTTGGGCCAAAGTGACCTCAAAAACTGGTATAAGCGCTACATATAGCGTTAAAACTACATTGTTACACAGTTTCTGGTCAATTTGAAGCATTTTCGAAGAAAATTTTCAATTTTCATCCGTTCTTAATCTTCATTTTGCCTCATTTGCCCCACAAAATTTTTCATTTTTCTATTCTGAGGGGGGTTTCTTTCTGTTGGAAAAATCATAGGAATAAAGGCAACTGAAGTAGAATCGTATATTGCATTTTTTAGCAATATATGGCTGTTCGTTAGGTCATGCACGACCATAGATGCACAGAATGACCGATCTGGGGCGGGTCAGTCAAAGAGCTTTTTTAATACAAATCGTCTCAAAAAGTGATGCGAATACTAAAATAAAATAGCTATCATTTTGATCATATTTCGTTCGATTTCTTACTGTTTTCTCACAATTTTTAAGATCAGCACATCCAGATGAACTATTCAGCCTGTCCAGCCTTTGTGCCAGCCCGTTTCATAAAAGGGCTGAGTGGACTATTGCTCAAGTGTGTTTGGGACTCTAGACCCCGCAGAAGAACAAGATAAAAAATTTTTTCGGAACAATAAGGCGAAATTAGGGTCAAAAACCTATAAATTTCTTGCAAAAGTGCATGAAATTGGCCGGAAACTATCAATTAGGACAGTTTTTATGCTATTTTAAAGTTTATAGAAATGTTCAAGTTCAGTTTAGGTCAGCAAATCTTCTGGCAAAGCCCCAGATCAGTCATGCTGCGCGAATAGCACGAGCATTCTCTAAAAATTTCGTTTTATGTCAGCCATACATACGTTGATTGCATCAGCATTTTTAGTAGAATAGACGGAATCAGAGATGTTTTAACGGTGCGTTAGGTTAGTTTGGCTACTTTGGAATAAAGATCATGATCATAAGAATAATAGACCCTGAATGCCAGGCTGGCCATGATGAGCGATTTCTGCATCATTCGGTTTTCATTCTGACTTTGCAAAAAAATCTAGAATGGGCGGAATACCGAGAAAATAGCACTTCGGTGCAAAACTTGACTTTGTCGCATGAACAAAGCCCCCAACTGCGGTGTCTTGCGGTGGTGGCATGCTAATGTTTTTAAAAAACACGATATGAGTTGAGCGTCATTCGCACGATATTAAATGTATATCAGGGATAATATATCCATTAGCCATATCCTTTTTTAAACCTTTTTTAGTCGTTCTCCGCAATCTTCATGCGCAATCTCTGAACTTTTATTGTCATAGACCCAAATTTATGGAGACCTAAGAATTTTCAGATATAAACAATTTTTAGTACGTTCGTACAAAAACTCAGCTTTTGGTTGTTTCTCTTTAAGCTACTAGCATGAAAAATCGTGGGAAGCGAAAAAGTTCTCAGCTTGATGGGCCACTATCCAATTTTGCATTAGTTTCCTTATTATGTGTAGTTCAGACCTCGCGCGTCTTGCGTGGTTGGAATCCTGCAAACGATTGGAACTTTATTGATCACTTTAATAATTATGTGAGCTTGATGGCTCAAAACTCGCTCCAGGCTGAAAATAATGAGACAAAGCAAATTCACGCGTTCATATTGTTCTAAAAGAACCCTTTTTTGAATAAATTTGCTGCTTTCTATATTTATTCAAACTATGTTTTTCATTGTTTATTACTAAACGAATTGAAAAAATTCTTGTCGCGACTAGCGTTCAATCTAGCGGGTCGGAAGCATTAGAGCGACGCTATTAACAAGAGCGACGGTAGTCAGAAGCGCGACACAGCATATCCTCGCATTATAAACTGTTAATAAGAATTTAAAAAATCGTATTTTTTTACAGTTCTTAAAAAACAAGTCAGAAGCGTTGTCGATTGGTATTATTGATTAAAAACGAGCTTATTTCATACAGTTATTAAAAAAGCATCTTCTCCTAACGCGCGTGTGCAACTTTCAAGACGCAACATGAATGTTCAATACTTGGCTAATATAAAAATAGTTATGTGCATAGATATAGCCGATCTGGTGGAAGGTAGGGGTCAGTCGATCTTAAAAATTAAGCTTTTTTCGTCCAAAATGACCTCAAAAAACTGGCAAAATGCTACAATATCGTTATAACTACTTTATTCCATAGTTTCAAGTCAATGCCAAGCGCCCTTAGAGAAAAATTTAAATTTTCATCCACTTTTTGCCTCCATTTTGCCTAATTTTTCCCAGAAAATTTCCCATAACCCCTCCCCGTGCATGTCTGGTCATGAAACTGATTTGCACACTGTTTTTCAAACGCATTTCGCTCTTCTAAATAGCGTCGCGCCTCTGACTACTGTCGCACTTGCGAATAGCGTCGCGCTCGTGAATAGCGTCGCTCTCGTGAATAGCGTCGCGCTTATGAATAGCGTCGCGCTTATGAATCCCAATCCAATCCATACGCCGTTGCAGTTGCAGTAGCTCCATCTGAGGACGGGTCTGCATGAAGACATTCTTTTAACGCAATTTCGGCATGTAGACAAACCTTATTTGTTATCATCGAGACTCCGCATTTCAATTTTTTCATGTGTTAATTATTATTTTGTCTTAAAAACTTGTATTTAGTATGGTCACCTACAACTGCCCATCTGCTGGCTCAGCCGAAGATTCTAACATCAATAGATTTGAGAATTGAGATAGGTCTTTAGAATTAGTTTAGAGATTCAATATGACGAAAAACTTCCTTCATTCACGCTTTCAACTTGATTTTAAGCACTTTTAGGAGAAGGTTTTTTAAATCCTAACTTTGTTCCCATTTCGGCTTTTTCCCCAAAACTAATTTTTTTATTTCTCATCATTAGAATTTAGGCTCCCTTGCGTCCATGTGCATGTCTGCTCATAGCAGACTGCATAACATGCATATTTCTTATTATTCTATTTTTTAGTTCAAATTTAGTGCTCATCTTCTTATTCCTTTCAGTTGTAGAATTGCAGCTTTTGTTGTAATTTCTGTTTTTGGCATCAATTGTGACGCGTTCTCCTTAGTGTACTAAACTTCTAAGTTGAAATATTTTTCTTTGCTCTGGTCAGCTTCAGACTAGCTCTTTGACTGATAGTAGAAGATACAAGATGCTGCTAATCGGTCTCGAAATGAAAAAATGTTTTGTCGAAAGTGGAACAAGTTTTGTTTCGCAAATTGCATTTCCTTAGTCAAATTTATATGTGATAAAAAATTCTTAAAGCATAATTGTTATTTTATCTAAGCGACTTGTTCTCATTCAATTTTTACTTTTTTCTAAACTTCTAATTAATGTACGAGTTATGCTACTGGTTATTGTTATCTCGGTTGGCTTTGTTGCATTTAATATCAGTCGATCTAAAAATCCTTAGTTTCTCAAACCCTAATACATGAGCTGAACAGCAAGAAGCATTGCAAGTGTTTAAAAAATACGAAGAATTAAAATGAAGCTACAAAAGATACTCTTGAATCAAATTATAAAGCGTGACAATCGAAAATTGAAAATTTTTAACGAGGATGATCTTCTCGAGAGGGTAAAAAAGTTTGCCTAACGTTTATGTTCCAATTTAATAATGAATGGTTTTAATTGAGCAATTAATAATGGCAGCACGAGAAGCTAAAACTCATGCTTTTGTCATTTTATTGGTTTGTGTAGTATGTTGCATGTCAAGCGAATATTTAAGTGGAATTCTGATAAAAAAATTTCTATGGCTGCGCCAATCGCTCATTGTGTCCGAATTTTTTTGGCTCTATGTGCTAAGCGATATCTTTTTTCTTGCTGTAGTTTGTCGAGCTTGTCTTTTGCGTTATTTTGAAACGAGTAACACGTGCCCGATTTGTGATACAGAAATCAACGAGTCACAGTTGGATAAGAGCATCAGGTAATCATGTCAGCTCATTTTAATTAAACTCGATATATCCAGTATGTCTTGGCCACCAATAGGAGCTTTTTAAAATGATGGGCTGCTCGTCTGAACTCAATGTGTTTTTATTTGTTTTCTTCTCTGTCTCAATTCTGTGAACGGAAGATTTGAGAGCCCGACTTTGTTATTTTAACACAATTGAGCCAGAAACTGTGATAAGTTATCGCGCCACTATGGGAATACTAAGCTCATTTTGCTTCACTTATGGGTTAGAAATCGAATATTGTCTGTTTTTAGACGATTTAGTATTGGTAACAACTTGAAGTCGATTTTTGGAAAATATTTATGTATTTTTCTTTTTCAGTCGAAATAAACTCATGGTCAGTTTTTACGAATTTCTCATTTAATTTTATTCTTAACTCTGTATTTCTAGCTTCCTGCAAATATTTATTATTGCACGAATTGCACTTTTTATATATCAATGCAATTATAATTATATAAACAATTATTAAATTCGTTAAAAGTGACAAGGACTCAATATTTTGCCCGATCAAAATACATTTAGAACTCACAAAATATTGAAATTTAATTGAAATTATCGAATGATTGAAATTAAATTTAATATGAAATAGTTATGCTTACCCATGATGTTGATTTCCTACAGAATTATATACAATCAGGGGCGAATTTAGGGGTGGGGGCGGCCGCCCTCCCCCCCCATTGGCCCGAAATAGTGCGCAAAATTAAGGATTTTTGAGCGATTTTTAGTGATTTTCTGGTTAAAACGGCTAATTTTTCCGCCCAAGTCAGGGTTCCTCCCGCCCCCTTAGGGGTACCGCCCCCTCCCTTAGGAAAATCCTGGATCCGTCACTGTATACAATTCTCATTATTTTATTTTGATTATAATTCCTTTCCAGTTTTCATTAATTTCGAATGCTTCTCAAAAGTGACTGGATGCTTTACAGCTTGAACACCGTTAAAGATAAAATTTTAGGAGAAGTGGACTTTTAAATTTCAATGCTCATAAATCGATCTCATACATGTAACGGCTCAAAGTTTTGGGAAAGAGGTTCCCGCTTGGCCAGAAACGGCCAAAAAAACACGCAAAAACGACCAAAAATCGATAGTTTTTCCAAAAATCGGGAGGAGGATCAAAAATTTTCTGACTTTGGGGAACGGGGGGGAGACGACCAACTTTGAATGGAGGATTCTCCCATCCCCCTGTTACATGTCTGATCGATCGTTTAGGTAGAACTCTTTTTTCGCATCTTTCAATTCTTTACTCGTCTGTATCAGGATCTAAGTTTCCCCAGAAGATAAAATTTGTTGTCGATTATTCTAGTTGTTAACTTAATCATGGTTATGTACAATTAATTCATCACTTTTTTGCAGAGTATGGCCGACATAAAGTCAAATCGATCTGGAGATTGTTAGCTGAGAATGAAATAAAAGATTCAGTGTTATCAAAGCTACAATGTCATAAATAAACGTTTTAAATAGTAAAATATCGCAATAACTACTTTGATGGATAATTTGTAAAGAATTTTAAGAACGTTTTTAAAAGATATTGAATTTTTCACTATTGTTGCTTTTAGTAGTACGCAGGCATGAGTTATGAGAGCTTTATCAGCCTGTAATTTGTGAATAAATAAGACCTTTGAGGTTTTAAGCGAAATACTGAATTATATCTTTCATCAATTTCACTTAATTTGTATTTTGCTCAAGATTATGAAAGCTAACGAAATACGAATATCTCAAAATACGAGAAAATCTTTCCATTTTACCGACATATTCATAAGTTTGAAAGCTGCTTTGTTATTGATACATCGATTTCATCAAATGTTCGCTCGCACTGATTATACAACATTTCGGGACGCGTTTTCTTCTAACTACCACTGACTTGTTTTCAGGGCCGACCGATCATTGCAAGACTTGGTTTATAAGCTTATTCCTGGCTTATATAAAAGTAAGTTAGCAGCTGTTCTCTTTTTTATCTGAAACGGACTGAAATCAATACCTAACTTAAGCTATTCCATTTTACCGCTTTTAATATGAGACTTTTCTGTTATCAAGCAGAAGAATAAATAAAATTCTGAAAAATTAATAAAAAGTAATTTCAAAAAGCTTCAATAAAATAACAGAATTTGTTATTTTTCTTTAGGCGAATTTCAACGCAGGAAAGAATTTTGCATGAAATATTACGACGAGAGTTCGGATGGTAAGCTTGGACACAGCTCACTCTTATTAATTGAGTAATCGTTCTCAGAATACCTTATAGCCAGGGGCGTATGCAGAATTTTTATTACGGAAAAGTATTCAAAAACCGGTGACCATATTTTACCGGATACCGGAGGTACACAAAATAGTTACCTACCTGAATTTTATTCGTTTCCGACCGTGCTCTATGCATAACAAAAAATAATAATTTTTTTCTAAAAATCTTTTGATCTTTTCGGTGCATCGAAAATTTAAGTCTTTTAAGGATTCTATAGTATTTTTACTTGAAATGTGGCTAATTTCTTATGCGAGGAAGTTTTGTGATCGCATTGTTGGTCAAAAGGAATTCACTTTTGCTGGCCGGAAACGAGATACAAACGTTAAAATACGAATTCTACTGCTCGAAGCGCCTAAAACAGGGTTTTTCCGATATCTTTGAGTATCTTCCCTGCATTATCTTACCATTTCAAATATTTTTTGGGCCCATGGGGGCAGCCATCCGCTCCTGCGTACACACGTGCTTGTTACTCATTGATAATAAAAGCTAATGAATTATTTGAGCGTAGAAATCCTTTAGAATAGTCATTATACCTGGTAACGTCCCAACATGACCACCAGTCCCAACACGGCCACCAAAATTCCCAACACCGCCACCGTCCCAACACGGCCACTGTCCCAGCACGGCCACCGAAATTCCCAACACGGCCACCGTCCCAACACGGCCACCGTCCCAGCATGGCCACCGTCCCAACAAAGCCACTGTCTCGGCAAAGCCACCACCACCAATTTATTCTAATCAGTGGATCCGTAAGTAGGTGTTAATAGTATAGGAAGGTAATTGATAAGTTTTGATACGTAGATTTGTTCTTTAACGAGGCGGCAAATTAGACAGGCTGTTCTATTGTGTAGCAAGCTTCTCCGCTGGAATTACATAGACAAAGGGATCACGTGCAAAAGTAATCTATCATATCTGAACTGCAGCAAAAAATGCGAAAACAACATAAAAAGACTCAGAATAAGAAAACGCGTCGAAAACAATCTAAAACGACTCAGAATGAGAAAACGCGTTGAAAACAATCTAAAAAGACTCAGAATAAGAATAAAGCTGTATGTTGTTTTGTAATTATGTGCCGACTGCCGACTACCTACCGCTTTTCGAAACTATTAACAAATATTCAATGTTTCCGATGCGCCCAACATGTGCAACCCGACCACAGTGCAGAACAATGCTTCGTTGCATGCAAAATTCTTTATGCATGTAAAAAACTAACTTTAGTCATCAATTTAATTGCTGCCACATGTATATCCATGCCTAATTACCTTCCTGTAATTAACTATTAATACCTACTTAACTGATTAAAATACAGTGATAGTGGCCTTGTTGATACAGTGGCTTTGTTGGGACGGTGGCGATGTTGGGACGGTGGCCGTGTTGGGACGGTGGCCGTGTTGGGACGGTGGCCGTGTTGGGACGGTGGCCGTGTTGGGACGGTGGCCGTGTTGGGACGGTGGCCGTGTTGGGACGGTGGCCGTGTTGGGACGGTGGCCGTGTTGGGACGGTGGCCGTGTTGGGACGGTGGCCTATTTATATATCCCGTTCGAAGGCCTTGACAATTTAAGAGGCACGGTATGACGGGCCGGGAGTCAAACTGGTTAGGTGATCATTAGGAAGAAAAATATCGTATGTTTAGCTGAATTGAGCTAGAGTAGCTTCGGAAAGTGGACTTAACATCGAGGTAGGACGAACGGTCGGACAAAATATTTTTTGTCTGAGAATGATACAATCACTTATAAATTAAAAAAGAATTAATTTTGTTTATCCCTTAAAATTATTCTTATGGGTTTTACTTCGTCACTTTTGACTTAATAATTTTAGCCTGCGCTTCATCTTCGGCCGCCGCCAAAGATACAGCTATAGCGGCTTCTAAAGTGCTTATGCAGATTTTTGATCGTCGCCTGATCGAATTAGCATCGAGAGTCTTCGCTCCGGACGACATAATTGTTTTTTCGTTGGAATGCCATACGAAATCTATTTTTGAAACAATAAAATCGGATACAAAGTACATATTTATTCAAATTTGTCCGAATTGGTGAGAAACTATCAAACCCAAGCTCTCTAAGGCAACGAAAATTTGAAAATACCAAAAATAATTTTAATTTATTAGGTTGTTGCCAATGTTTAGTTTAAATTGATCTTTGACATTTTTCCAGCTTTTTATGGCACGTCTCACTTAAAATATATTTTTTTCAATCGGAATGATAGCTTCATGGCCCCTGAGAGCTGGTTATTTAAATCTTTGGGCTAAAAATTCAATCTCTCCAAAATTGTCTTTGTTACTACTTGAATGTGAATTCTGTGAGCAATTGGAACTGTTTTTAAATTTTATTTTCTGTGCACAAGTATGCTTCCATTAGCGTATGCAATTTCGATTTACCTTAGAATCAGATTGAAATCGGAACGTCAATCAGTTAATGAGTTCGTTACATTTATTTTCATAAATTATTTTAGAATATTTTGCTCTTTTTCTCTAGACATGTTTGTTTACCTATTTTATGATTTTTTCTTTCTTATTATCTTTTGCACCTACCATTTGAAGGACGAAAGAATCAAATGTCTCAGGATCAGATTTAGACTCCAGGTTGAAGAACATTTCCTATAAGAAATTGAAGAAAAAAGGCAATAAATGTATGAAAACCAAAACTTTTTGCAAAAGTGCTAGAAATCTAGTAGAAATTATAAAATAAAGCAGTTTTGTGCTATTTTTGCATCATTCTTCAAAGCTGCTTAAGCTCTATATAGCTGACTAGCTTTATAGAAAATTAAGAATCAAAATTAAAATTAAAATCCAACGTTTTCTCAGACAATATTCTCTTAAAATTAAGAAGCATTGCCATTTCATAATTATTTTGAAATTTTCACTGAGATATGCTGAGGAATCATAGGAAGCACGGTAGCTAAAAACAAAAAAAGATTTTTTTATGGCGTTCTCAGTTTAAACGCTGAATTTCGTTTCAAAAATATAATGACACTTTCAGGCCCTCTTCAAAATTTTTCTCCGAAGAAATTTTTATCACTTCAAGTCTCTCTCGATTCTCTTTCATTCAAATAGCGGATAATGAGGAATACTATACTCCGATTCGATATAATTAAAAATTTCAAAGTTTTTTAATTAAATGCTTTCGGCTTTAATTATTTGATTATTCAGAGTAGTTTTTAATCAAATTATTAGTAAAAGTTTTAAAAAATTAAATTAAAAATTAAATTAATAATTAATAAATAATTTATTAATTCGACTTTCATCATGATTATTATGATGCAGAAATGCAATCGTTCAAATGAAATGACTTTCACTTGTTTTAGGCTAAGTGAATTGACAAAGTCAAAGACCAGTGATTTTCAGGTATGCAATAATGACAGCATGCTTTTCACAGAGTGTGTTAGCATAAACTGAATAATTTGAAAAATGCAGCTGCGGCTTGGATGCAGTAATTTTTGTGATAAGATTTGAACCGAATTAGATGAAATCAATAATTAAATTTATTAACTTGATCGAATTTTTAAGTCAAAAATTGAGCAAATTTTAAACTAATTATTTTGAATTAATAAATTTACGTAAATTGAGTCAGTTTTAAGGCAATTAGTTTGAATTAAACAAATTCATTATTTCACTAATTTCGAGCCAAATTCAAATTAAGCTAATTCCAAATTAACTTTAGTCTTTTCTATTTCAAACGGCCCACTTTACACAAATCTTCATTATTGTATTAGTTTTTCATTGCAAAGACGGCTTCTTCAGTTAGGCTCTCGTTGCAACTGGCTGCTTTAAACTCTTCTTATTAATGTTTAAAGTGTTTATTTGAACGTAACACATCTAACAAACTGCCGCAACAACCTAACCCGTGAAATATTCCACGACAGTAATAAGCCTTAGAGTGAAAATGGGCCGTTTGGAATGGAACAGACTATAGCTTTTACTTGGTTAATTATATAAAACTTCTCGATCATATGTTAAGTTACCTTATAGATTATTCTTCGCTTTCATTTTAATAAATCATTTGATATTTTATCACGTTCGTTTTTATAAATGACGAAAAATTATTACAATTATAATCATAATATATTGGTAGATCTGATTTCGACAATGTTTGTAATAACTGGTTTGTTTCAGCCATGGATTTTAGTTTTTTTATTTGTTGACCATCTGACTATATGTTCTTTCTAGCTTCGCTTATCTGTTTCTACTCAGCTTGAGATAAGTAATAAACTTATGCCTTACTGTAAACATTAAAATCGTTTGTGTACCACACTGAACCATTTTGTCGTAATTTTCGTTAGTAAGCGAAGGAGGAACACGTCTAGCTTTACACGACAACATTTAAGCGATAGGTCGTTTAACGTCTGAAATATGCCTATAATCTTTTTTAATATGATCACAACATCTATTTTTTTATTTAAATTTTGCTTTGTGTTCTTATGTAAAATCTGCATAGGCACCAATATCTTGTTTTAATGTTATAGCGAGCTTGTGCATGTAGCGGGCGCGGTTTTTGTGCGTTGCATTGCGTTTGTATTATTACTTGAGGCTTTTCTGAATCACTTTTTTCGTTACAAGCATTATAATGTAATCGCGATGTTCTGCACTAGCTGCATTCAGATGTGCGTTATAAATTTGCTGAAAATATCAGCTTCGATCATATTATGATTACTCACCTAAGGGTTGGCGTTCCTGCGTTTGTAAAACCAACCCCGCTCGTATGTTCCATGTCACCCCGCCCACCTACCCAAATTCGTAGTTCATAACAATCAATCTTTTATCAATATACTGAGCCTTTCAATGCTTATATTTTTCAATAAAAAGTCAATTTCCGCGTTAGTTTATTATGTATTATGTTAGATTAGCTAACACGGTCTAAACATAATTAAGCGATGCTTGTACCTACAAAGAAAAAATATATTACTGCTGCTAACAGGCATGCACAGCATTGGAATACTAATGGGTGGGGGTGAAAAAATTTCCGGGGTTGAAAACCTCCTCCAACCCCGCCAAGATAACAGATTATGTATGGCTGCTGTTTGTACTTGGAGTTGCGTGTCTCTGCTTCATGTGCAAGTTGCGTGACGAGTTTCCTATTCTTTAAATCATTATCTTGATTTTACACGTTACAACATTGCTACAGTATACCACACGTGCTATACATAAAAACATTCTCGCCGCTGTTGCAACAGTCATTTATATAACAGCATTATTTATCGTTTAGTCTCAAACAATTTACGATAAGAATCCTACATTTTATGCTTGTTTACTTACATCTTTTAAATTTGGGGTTTATTATTTCGTTTTTTAATTTTTATCCCTTTTGGTTGAACAGCTCCAAGTTCCGATTTTACTTCCGTCTTACATGGGGGTTATAAAGGCAGTTTCTGGAATGCGTTAAATGAGTTAAAAATATGTTAAAGGCAGAGGCACACTCAGTCTAGATTATTCTATCCTGGGTAGGGTCAGTCAAAAAGCTTTGTCGAGCTGAAATGGCATAATCATCAAAGTAACTACCACAATTCATAATTGATAGGCGATTTCTAGATTCTCTGTAAATTTTTTCATTTGTTTCGGTCTTACTCTTACGATTTCCTCCAATAGGTTTTCAATTTTTTCGGGAATATGGATCATATATGGACTTGGCAGAGCCGGCATTGTAAAGACATTGGAATTCAAAATTGTCAGAGGTCACGAAAAGTCCAGAATTTGATGCTAGAACAAAAACATCATTTTCGGTGTTTCTTGAGCTTTATCCATGGCATAAAAAATGCAAAAAGAAAGAGAAAAATATTTTAAAATGAAATCATGGTATCTTTGAGGGCTTTTTGGATCATGTGGGTGTAAACTTCCCACGCGCTTATGTGTGGTCTCGATTATATATGCAATGCATGACCGATCCGAGGTTGGGTCAACTGATCTGGATAGGGGTCAAAAATTGAGCTTTTTGGGGCCAAAATAAGCTTAAAAATTGGAATACATGCTAAAATAGTGTTAAAACTACGTTATTACGCAGTTTCTCTTCAATTTCAAGCACTTATGAAGAAAACTTTTAGTTTTCGTCCATTTTGGCCTTCAATTCATCTTATTTTTTCCAGGAAATTTCCCAATTTTACATTCTGGGGGCATCAAAAAATATTCAGGTGCGATAAGGAATATATGTGTTTTTTGATGATTTTAGCTGTTTTCATCTTGATTTTTCCCTATTTTATGGCGCTTCGCGCCGAGTTAGTACTCATTAATAGCATTTTATTTCTTCAATGATTTCTTGAGTGCTTTTCGGCGCTTTGTGTCGGTTTTGCTCTAATTTTGCGCGTTTTTCATAGAAAACTTCCGAAAGTTTGAAAATTTTCAATTTGTATGCCTCAGAAATGATTCTGCCTATCAAAAGACGGCAAAAACCACTTCTTTAAGCATAATGGACTGATTTTCCGGACAATTTTTGACACTTTTTTGGAAATTTTGTGTTCCCTTCGTCAGAAAATCTTAGATCCGTCACTGCTGGGGTATAGAATTCTCCCAAACAATCCCCCAACGTGCGTGTATAGCCTCAATTCAACCCCATATGCATGTCTGGGTACAAAGCTACGAGTACATATGTGCGTAGGCGCATCAGTGAGCTTGAGCAGGGAGATATAAATATAGCAAGCGCTGTTCTGATGATTTTAACCATTTATCAAGATTCTTAATATCTGACGTTTCTCAAGGAGATCTGAAGAACGTTTTTTCTCTAAAAAATTTAACTGTAAGTGAAGACGGATAAAAACATTATTTTGCTATTATTCATTAAACGTCATCATTATTTATTTCCGTATCAGAATTTCCAATACATTCTGCGAGTGGAGGGCAAGTTATGATGATGGATAGACGATATCAGTCGATTTTCTAGTGTTCCAATATATCAACTTATTACACGAGTAAAACAATTATTCAAACATTATCAGGACGCGATTCGACCATTGAAATTGTAAGAAAGGCCTAAAAGGTTTAAAAATACCTGTTAAGGAAAGAGTTCGTACACATACATTTCGCCGTATAGAATTTAGAGAAATGGGATGGTCTTCCCATGTAAGAAAAATTTTTAGGATATTTGACTACTTCTGCGCTACATGACGCGAATTTTGACATGCAATGGCAGTATCTAGTCGTCTTACACTTTGTATGTAGCTCAAAAATACGCTTTGTCAGGTGAAACTACGTTTTTCGACGATCTCCACTACAGTCTACTTTTAACAATTTTCTTGTATCTATATTAGTGAGACAAATGCAAAAATGTATTTATACGCCTATTGCAGAAAATCGGCCCTGCGATTATAATTTCAAATTTGGAGCTTTGTATAGAAACAGGAAAATTACGGATTTGGCCTGAAGCACTAGAAAATTTAATATTCTGTTTTCTATGTTCAGCTCGAATTTGAAGCTCCTTAAAGCCGTGAGCACAGCGTATTGCTAAGGCGACATGCAGCGGTGAAACGTTTTGATTGTCTCAGAGTGATAATTATATTACGAAAACTAGGAAATTACGAATCCGGTCATAGATCGAAATTTTTTTGCACTTTTAGACTCATTTTTGAACGTCATTAAATTCACCAATACAGATAATCATCAAGTCTTAACATTGTTTCTATTGATCAGATATTTTTTGATTCTTTACAAAGATGTCCCGAATAGTCTTAGGTGAAAAATCTGCCGAATAATAAGCATAGTACGAATTATAAAGGCTGATAAAGTCATTTTGCAAAAATTGATGATTTTTCGCCTAATTTCCATGAAACGTGCTCCTTTCTAATTTTTAGAAATAATGCTCCAGAATTTGTTGCAGGAAAGTTTTTAACGCTTATTTAAGATCCTTAAATAGCCTACGGTATAATAACCCCTAGAATATATAGCAGTGATCAGCGATTTTCCGGGCAAGATACTGGACCCTGTGCATTTCCTGCTTGTTTGAAAAAGCTCACGTTTAGTCATTCGAAGTCGGTTTCTAGAATTCCGTAGAATTGTTAATTCCGATAAAAAAGCGAAAAAATCAAATATGCTATCTATCATGTAACGAGCTTTTCTGAGCTAAAAAAGCCACTATAGGAAACTCGGACTGTTTGTAAAATCTTTGATGCCGAGATCGGATTTGACACCCGAAGAGATCAATGTTTTCCCTTCAAAATACTTCAATTAGAGGATATAAAATTGAATTTTAGGTCAAGCTTTTTCTAAATTAAATAAACAAAAATCTCGAGCGGTTTTGTCGCTTTTTAGTTGTAATTCTACCTCTTGATTAATTTAAATTGATTTTCCTGTGCTTGGCTTTAATGTTCGAATGAAGTTTAGGTTAAGCATGAATCAACTTCTGCCCATCAATATCCGCATAATGAAAGTCGTCTATTTTTTACGCTCTTTGCTATATAACACCAAGCAAGCCACTTATGAGCAAAGATTGTCGTTTGAGAATCGCCATTATTTTTTCAAAACACCCAGAATAATCTTTCGAGTCGCCTATAGAATCCAAATCTATAATTTGAGTGTTTTTTAGTTTGGCGTAATGATTTTGAAGTTGCAAAGATTTATTTTAGAAAAAAAACAAGAAAATCCTCCTAATCGGAGTTTGTTCATGCTGAAAATTGTTATTGTGTGAAAACAATCTTCGCTCGTTAGTTGGGACTCAGCCTTGTCCTTCTCTTTCACTCTCTTCAGTGCCATCATTTAGATCGTACGAATACATGACGTTAATGCGAAACATTATTTTCAGGTCATTTTTCAAATTTATCTGATGCAAAACATTAATTTTTCGAATTTCTAGTTGAAAGATGTGTTCAAGCAGTCAAATATTCAATAAATGCGACTCCAGCATTATTAATAACCTATCAAACGTTTTTTTATTCTACCAACTTTATAGAGAAATAGAGGAGTGGCCACCAGACATGCACGTGGGAGGGTTTGGGGGTCTGCCCTCCAGAATGGAAAAATGAAAAGTTTTGTAGGGAAAATGAGGCAAAATGAAGGCCAAAAACGGATGAAAATTGAAAAATTTCTCCAAAATTACTTCAAATTGACCAGAAGCTGTGTAATAACGTAGTTTTAACTCTATTTTAGCGCTTACAGCAGTTTATGTGGTCATTTTGGCTCGGAAAAGCTCAATTTTTGACCCTCCCAGATCGGCCATGCTGTGCATTCAGGTTGGCCACTAATCACCGTAGATGCACGGCTTGACCGGTCCGGGGATCAGCACGATTAAGGGGAGGATCAATTTGAGAGCTTTATTGAACTAAATTGTCAATGGGCATAAATGCAGAAATAACATAAAAATTACTAATTACAAATTGACAATTAAACTTTCCGGTCAATTTCGAACATTTTTGGGCATACGTGTAACAGGGGGTCGGAGGGGATCCCCCACTAAAGTTGAGTTTCCCTTATCTCTAAATGCCTGAAAATTTTTGAGCCCCTCTCTGAGTTTTGGCGAAAACTTGTTTTTGGATATTTTCAGGTTTTTTCTGCCATTTCGGGCAGAAATAGGAATATTATCTCCCCTCCCCCCAATGGCCTATGCCCCACCCACAATTTCGAGCCGTTGCATGTGTGCTTGTAAGAATGAAAGGCATACAATCTTTTATTATGTCGACATGCGCAATCTAAAAAAGGTGGTATAAGTCTTAACACTTTTCAACTAATCTAATATCCATTTTTATCCATTTATATCGATAACTTTGCTTTGTTTTCTCTGTAATATGTATCTTTTTTTCCTTTAGAGGTCTTCAGAGTGTCTACTACCTCACATGAGCTTAAGGCTGCCAACCGTCATAGGTGTACAATCTGATCAGTCGGGATCAGCCCGGTCTCTTGAGTCTGCTAGGGACTAAACAACTAAAATTTTCAGTTTTTGTTAAATTAAATAATATTGAAAATCATTTGAACGTTGAAAGAACAAGAAAAATTTTGAAGGAATTTAATTTCAACTTAAAATAAATTTAAATTTGAATTCAATGGAATCATGGAAAGATCAAATTAGCTTATGATGACTACTTGGTGCTCGCGCATATGTGAAAATTAGGCTTTTGTCCGTTCTTGGTTTTTAATTTATTTTATTGAAAAAATATATTCTTTTTCTTCCTATGAACATCTCAAAGATCCCCCAAACCTGCTACGTACATGTCTGCTACCAAGGGCAGGCTAAAAGAGGGTGAGGGCATGCAGACATTAGGGCGCACGACATTAGAGCGCCGACATTAGAGCGCAGACATTAGAGCGCGAGACATTAGAGCGCAACGACACTAGAGCGCGCAACATTAGAGCGCAGCCATAATAGATGTATGAAAGAATTCGCCAGTTAGAGCTTCACGGACAAAACGAGCATGCCTTTGAAAAAAGTCCTACTGTATCTTACACTCGGGACTATTTGCAACGATTCATATACTTTCCGATTCAGAATTGGATTCGCTTTCTATTATAACGGGGCAAAATTAATACCTACGCATGAATATCTCGGTATCAGGTAGTGATAAATGCATGCGGTTTCTTTTGTTTTGTGAAGCAATGAACAGACTTTTGAATTCTTCCTTTACTTTCTGGTTGAGTTGTACACTGGTTGAATTGGTGGATGTACGAAAGTAGAAATTTTTACTTTTTTGCTTACCTTTTGGAAAAATGACAGTAACTTTTGAAGCAGTAGGTTTTGTGTAACGCTATTATACCCTTTTCACTTATTTTCTTCACACAGATTATTATATTCATTTTCACAATTTTTTTAAATTGTACGCATTTACTGTAAGTTGTGTAAATCAAGCGTAAAATTTATTGCTGCTGTAAACAATCATAAAACTGCGGTAGATAAGCAAAAGATCAAATGACACTCTAAGAACAATGACGTCGTCCTTTTTGCTCAAAATACAAAATCCACGGAGGTACGGGTGTCTAAATTGCAATTTTTTGTGCATTTTTGCAAAAATTTAGTCCATTAAATTAAATTTTTGCTGCACAGATGCCTAAAACTCAATTAATGAAATTTGGCTGACACAGTATTTGACGCTCTATCGATTGATACACAGTGCGGTGCTTAAACTTATAAACTCTATGTTTGATTTCAAGTTTAATAAATCCCAAACGTGTCTGAAACAGCCAAATTTTTTGCTTTTTTGGCTGTTGACCCACAAGCATACATCAGTATCAAAAAATTTCTGGAGGGGTCAACCGGAAAAATTTTTTCGAAAAGCGCGCGCGGTGTTCCGCAACGGGGTGGCTTAGGTGGTCGCTTCCAGAATGGGATATTAAGTTTCGAGCTTAATTATGAAAGACCAATTAGTACTAGAATGTTTTTATTTTTCATGTGTAAAAAGACAGCCATGAACAGCTTCTACAGAAAATTTGGCACAAAAAGGTCAAAAATTACATTTTCACAGATATGCAAATTAGTTCCCAATTTTTTCATTTTTGGAAAATCACCAAAAACCCAATTTTGTTCCAAATCTAAAGGTAACACAATATATTGTAGATCTTGACAGGGCCTTTAAAGTGAACCATATCACAAAAGTATCTGATTAATACATAATGTGCAAAAAGGCTTCAAAGTCACCGGCCAAAAATATGGAGCCCATAATGAAGGGTTAAATAATAAGTTGTACTTAGATTGAATCACAGATGCCTCCTGAATAAAATGGTAATAATTTTATTACCCAATATGCAAAGACGAATTGTTATTTATTTGAAAAAATACGAAAAACGGAAGAAATTGAATAAAACAGCATCACGACATTAATGCTTATGGTCTGAAGAAGGGTACGAGATTCGTGGTCAAATTTTTCCCAGACATTGTCTCTTAAATAGTAAATAATACCTGTCGATAAATAAAACCATCGTGAGTTAGCTTTCATTTCCTCTTTCGTGATTGCACAACACATCATTCATTTTTAAACGATCAAAGTTATAAAAAACAGTAACCAGCCACTTATTATTCAAACAAGAAATTTAACTGATTTTCGTAATGTATGCTAGGTATATTTTTGTAAACCAATTTTTAGAAACAAAAGTTACAATTTTTTTCGTGGGAAAGGAAGTCTGACGCTCCATTGTAACTGCACTTTAATGTCGGCGCTCTAATGTCGTGCGCTCTAATGTCGCGCGCTCTAATGTCGTTGCGCTCTAATGTCGCGCGCTCTAACGTCGCTGCGCTCTAATGTCGTGCGCTCTAATGTCGCGCGCTCTAATGTCGCGCGCTCTAATGTCGCTGCGCTCTAACGTCGCTGCGCTCTAATGTCGTGCGCTCTAATGTCGGCTCTCTAATGTCGTGCGCTCTAATGTCGGCTCACCGAGGATGAGAAATGACAAACGCCTCCTATAGGTGCAGCGCAATCGGTGTGATAAATGATTTGTGGTTATTTTTAGCATAATTTCCACATTTTTCTGACATTATTTGACTTTTTTGACTGCCTTGAAGCGCCATTTCGGTGCCATAAATGCTGTCTATGCATACAGATAGGCTCTTACAAGATATAAATTTAAGTATATACATTTTTAAAATTTCAAATGAAGTTTTTCTTCTGTCTTTTCTGCACCGCATTTACACACGTCTTTCATGAGATTTTGACCGCATTGTACTTTTTCGATATAATTTCTTTAGAATTGTGAATTCTCCCAAAATTTATTCAGGTTGATTCCACTTGACGTAAAAAGTCATTTTATGCTTAGAGAACGAATGTTTGGGATCATTTTTGGCTGATATAAGAAAAGTTAGGTTACGATCAGACATGCACGTGAAATGGAAGCTTTGGGGATCCCCAGAATGGAATAATGGAAAATTTTTTGCGAAAAATGGGGCAAAATGAAGGCTAAATCGGATTAAAATTAAAATTTTCTTCAAAAGTGCTTGAAATCGATTATAAACTTTTTTTGGTCCAAAAAGTTCACTGTTTGACCACACGTGGGCGTGGGGGAGTCTAGATCCCCAATGAATTTGACAGACCTTCCCAAATCGATAGTTCTCCAGAAGTTGAATTTTCGGCATGTTTTTGTGAGATTTTGCCAGTTTCCTCTAGGACCCGCCAGAATTTGGCTGCTGCCCATGTATGTGATTGACCCCTTGGCTCTCCTCAGACCGATCAAGCTGTGCATCTTATCATGTCTCATATGCAAAGTTTGAATCCGCCATTTTATGCCACCTAATCTGCTCTCACTCTAAATCCGCTTAGATTCGGAATAGCCAGTCAACATGTAACATGTAACTCGAAATGAGATTTTAATTTTAAACGGTGAAGGAATTTTTGAATACAAATAAAATCGAGCTAAGGTATCTTCGATTAGCTGAATAAACTTTATTTTCCTGATCGGCTGACTCACATTTATTCGTTTTTCGAATCACCTTGTAGTTTATTTCATTGCGGTAGTTGCTTCATCTGCTGCGCAATAATTTATAGCGTTGCAAGTGATTCAGTCCACATATATAGCTTCTAATTACTGCATTAAGCTGACATCACTTTCGTCTCGTTGTAGCCTTTTTTGTTTCGTAGAAACAAATGAGCCTTAAGCGATATTTTCGATGCCAAGCTGCCGTTAAAATTGGCCATTTGAAGAAAATGCTGAGAAACAAATTTGACAGCGTCGCTCTGTCAGAATTTGAGGTTCTGTTATTTTTATTAGTAAAAACTGTGTATTCATTGATTATGTTAATTATTCGTTTTACTTGATCACAGACAGATTTAACTAATTGTAAACATAAAAGATAGCTCGCAGGCGTGTCCTAATTCCCCAAACGTGTTTTGTCAACAAAATGCATCTTCCTCAGGTTTTATTAAGTGAAAACATAAGAATGCGATTTTTGATTCGAACAAAAAGCTCAAATTTTTTAATAATTTTAGCTATAATATCTGTTTACCGAATTCATCCGTCTTATCCTAACGCTTTTTTGAAAATCGTCAAAATCTGACATGTAACGGCTCAAAATCTGAGTGGTGGATTTCCGGCCATTTTTAGGGTGGGGAGGGGTAAATGACCTCCGATATTTGCCAAAAATGACGAAAAAAAGATAAAGAACCGCCAAAAAACGTAAGTTTCTGCCACAAATTGGGGAGGGGGTCAAAAATTTTCTGACTTTACAAATTTTGGAATTTTTGGATTGAATGAAAACTTTAAGACGGCCGACTTTGAGTGGGGGATCCCCAAACCCCATACATGTGTGGTTTAAATGGATTTATGTTTCCTTTACACTCCGATGTTGAAAATTTAAATTTGCCAGGCTTCTTTTCAGTGTCGCATCGAGTTTTTTTCGTTTGGGGTGCGTTTCGAGCAGATTAATAATTGAAATTTTCGATAAAATTTAATCACAGTAAGCATTGTTCAACTTATACAGCTTAAGAGCTCGTTATCGATTCTCTCGATTATCTTTTTTATTTTTAATTTAATTTAATTTTAATTTTTTTCAATTTTTTCTCTTAATTGTCATGCAGCCTCGCTGTGCATAGCGTAAAGTCCTACTGTAACTATTGTAAGGTAATAAATGAGAGGTGGCATTTTTCAGTAACATTCCCGAGATAATGCGTGCACTTTGAGTATTTAGGCGACCTTTAACAAACCATCTGTCGCATCTCCTAAATCGTATTATAGGTCGAAATTTTCTACAACGAAGATACGTTGTCGGATAATTGGGCCTTGATGGATGTGGCTACAGTATACTGCTGGGATAGGGTAATATTAATTACGGTATATCCCGCCATTTCTTTTCGCTCCCTCACGCGCCCCAACGTTTTTTATTGCAGAAATCCGCGCTAAAAATGCACTTCCAGCTTTGCAAGTACGAAATCGAGGAAGAACCGATGCCGAACTTGTTCAGCGAAATCAATCGAAGCCTAGTCGCTCAGCAATCGTTCGCGGACGCTGAAAAACGACAAATTTCGGCGGTTATCCCAAACTCGAATCCCGTTAAATTTAATATCGATAAAATTCTCACTGTGGAAAAACCGGAACCGTCCCGTAATGTTTACGTTTCAGAATCGAAGGACATTGGTGGTCGACTTATGGGAAAAGACGACGCCGGGTGTAATCCGGCTCTCGAAGCGAAATTTACGCCGCCGAAAAAATCGGAAGAACCGCTCAATCGGGCGTACTGTGCGAATAAAACGCCAAAATCGACGGATTCCGTCGCCGTCGCGCCGTTTTCGGGCCCGGGCGACGGCGGCGGCTCTTTGATAAATTTCGGCGGCGATGTGATTAAGCGACCCGGCTCGTCCTCCTCGCCTCTTTCCCTCATCGACGTTCGCTTATTGTCTATGATGGAGAAACCGCCACCGCCTCCACCCATCGTCGCAAAATCGGCCACCAAAATCGTCAGACCCCGAGCCAAAAAATCCCTAAATACGGTCGTCCAACAACTATTCACGACGACGTCGTTCGGCGGCGTCGAATCGGCGCCGGCGACGTTCGCCGCCGACGTCGGCGGCGCGACGAAATCGGCGAAATCGCGATCGAAAAAATCCGGCGAAACTCGGGCCAAATTGCCGACATTTCTGACGAACGGCGTCATCGCGACGACGACTCTGACGAACGGCGAACCCAATGCGACGGCGCCGAATCCGCCGAAAAAGCGGAGCCGCGAATCGGCGGCGGACGGCGGCGTCCCCAAAAAACCCAGACGGCCCAGGGCGCCGAAATCGCAAATAAATTTCGTCAACCCATTACAGCAGCAGCCGCCCGTCATAGGGCCTCAAATCGGTCCCAGTGTCGTTAGCTTGGCGGTGGACAAAGCTGGTTTGAATTTAAGCGATTTGAATTTATTTGCCCGGCCAGGGCCGCTCGCCAACGCTAAACATAGCAGCAATGACGGTAATAACAATAACGTCGAGGCGCCTAGCGACGCCGAGCCGCCGTCTCACGCTAATAACGCGTTCGCGTCGTCGTGCAATTCTCAAATTTCTTGCGCTTAATGCGCTATTTTTTATTATTTGTACGCATCGTTCTGGCGTATGTTTTGTTATGCGCGATTTTTTGATATAGGTAATTCTCTCGCATTAAGCATTTATCGAAAAACCAAAACGTTAAATGGGTGGTGGACGGGATAGGCTCAAGGTAGAAACGAGTTTTTCATTTTAATTTCTTGTTTGCAGACGCTATCCTTCGATGACGTCAATATAATGAATGCTTTTAAGATTGTAATGGAAAAACGTAGGTCTGCGCGTTCAAGGGCGGATTTCAGGGGTTGGGAGCGACAGTCGCCACATTGGCTTAATAAATTGACAAAATAGATTTTTTTGTACAGTGCAAACTTTTCGGCCTTGTGCAAAAAACGCTTTGCATATTATTAAAGCGTACACGGGCAAAAGACTTTCAAGATACTTTTTGCATGCAAAGAGACTCGTCAAAAAAACTGCAAGCAAATTTTTTCAATGCCTGATTTAATTTCTTTGGAACAAATAATGTTTTCAGCATAATTTCCTTCTGTCTTTTTTTCAGCGAAAATACTGAAGATTTTTGGCGCTTCGCGCCAGATGCTTCAATAGACTTGCATATATTGATTTAAGTAGACGAATGTAGGAAATTTCAGTCTCCAGCGCACATTTAGAATTTAAAACATTCTCGCAGATCCACAAGAACGAAATTTCGACGTATTTTGCGATTTTTCGCGAGTTTGGAGCCTTGAACCTCTACAGAATTTGGGCGCTGATTATTATGCTTGGTCTCCCAGCATACATGGACAGCACTGCCGAAATCTAGGGGTCTGGGTGGTGTTAAAGTGGCAAAAGTCACAAAAACATGTCAGAAATTCAATTCTGGAGATCTATCGATATAGTGGGTCTGCCGGATTCTTAGGAGGTCTCTACCCCAGTCTCCAGCTATCCTTCTGCTTAAAATTTACGACTTTAGCGGTACTTCCAGTTGAGTTTTCGTTAAAATTAAAGAAATTCTGAGATTTAGTTAGCATAAGCTACTTTTTGAACTTTAAAATGCTTTGAAAAAACGGACTGTGAAGGATTTTGAATTAAAGTGGAAAGTGGAAAACGGCGAAAAGTGCTATATTCGCACGCGAAACTTCTACACTGACCTACCTACTATTTTATCACGATTCCTGCGTATCTCGTCCGTTTAAAACAGTGGTCATCACACATGGAGGTATGCACCCCCAGAAGTCCGATTACCCCCAAAAACCAAAATATCTCCCCCAAAAATTCAATTTTTGAAAAGGTTTTTTGGTTTTTTTTGGCGATTTCTTGATGCCAATGGATAGTGCTTGATGAGAAACGTTGAAAAACGGTGTTTTTCGCCATACCACAATTTTTAAAGATTATTTTTGACCTTTTGCACCCTTCCCCCGCCCCAAAATTTTGGTGCTGCCCACCTATGGTGATTACAAACGTTGTTTTTAGACTTTATCTCATTTAGTAGTATTTCTTCATATTGCGCGTATAAATGGCTGTACTGTAAGACTATCAAGAATAATATTTTTGATTAAGGTGTAAACACTAAAGTAAGCGGATCGTACTCTGGTTCAGATTTTGTTTTGTTTCAAAAGTTCCATAAATTTTCTAGCTTTGACGTATTAGCATCCAATAAGCATATGATTTTAGCTATTTTTCTGCTTTTTGCTGCAAGTGCATATGAAGTAGTTAAGCTTCGTTATATGCAATTTTTCATCAGAATTGAAGCGTGTATTAAAAAATCGTATATTTTTTTGTAAAACGTTTTATCTATTTTTGAAAAAATTGAAGAGTCAGTATCATAAAGTCCGTTTCTTATTAGCTTGTCGTTTTTTAAAATTTAATTCGCGCGAAATGTTCTAAATAACTGGTGGTTAAGGAATTTCGTTAGTACCTAATGCCGCTTAGATATGGGAAAAGTCACCATTCTATAACTCGATATACTGTAATACATCACTCTTACCGTATTATTTTAAACACTTTTGTTGTCACTTCAATTCTAAAACAGGGCAAAGTTAAATGAAACGGACAAAATTTTTGATCACATATTCAGCTTGTCTGTTTGAATCAAACTATATCAAAGTCGGCTGGTATGTACCATCGCGACAAAATTACACATTGACTTTGTTGTCTTATAGCTACTACACGACTTGTGTTTGAAAAAGTATCGACTGTTTTTCGTTTAAGTAGACCACCCATAGATATAAATACTTAACAAATGCATACCTTTGCCTGCCTTTTCAACCGCAATTTTCACGCGGCTATTATAAATAGCGATTCTTTATCGATCGGCAAGCAACGATTTTGCATTATGATGATGTCATATCGTATATTTTATTGATTTAGGCTACCGGAAGAGCCGAAAAATTGTTTGTACGTTTCGTGTTATAAATGTCGTTTATTATTATTCTTATTATGTTTATTATATAGTCGGATTTCTACGTCTATGTTTTTGCAATCCTTGCTTGTTAGTCGTTCGTTCGTAGTTCCTACATAAATCACTGCTTATTTGCGTTTTCAGCTTGCCGTGGGCCTCTGCCTCAGCAATTTCATGCATGCTTATTCGCATAATCTTGTGCTCGTGCACTTGTACGTCTGAGCTTGCATTGTCAGTTTCAATCATGCAAACCTTTTGAGCTAAAAAATCGGTCCACCGCTTACTTTTCGCACATGATTCATCAAATTATCTCTTTTTGGCCCTGGTTACCTGTAAACAATCGTTGTGCATGTATATACTTATATATTGCAAATATAAAACTTACTCAAGTGTTCAGAAGAATAAAGTTCTATTTTTATATGACGTACATTGTATAAGTTATCATCATGACTCATACGTGGCAGGCTTGAATTCTAAGGGGTTGAGGGTCCAAAAATTATTAAATATCGGAGAGGAACAAAAAAATTATGGTGGGGGCATAAAATATTGTCTTTCAACCTTTCTCATTTATCTCCTCCAGTAATAAAAAAATCGCGATTAAGTGTAATAATTTTCAATATTGAAACTCTTGATATCTGCAATAGTTCCTGTAGATCTGAAATTTCTGAAACTTAAACGTAAAAATCATCAATTTATCATTTGCAGAGCATGTACGGTATAAGGGTAAGCAAGCGAGAGTTTTTGAGCCAAAATGACTTCAAAAACTGGTATAAATGCTAAAATGGTGCAGAAACTAAGTCGGTGTTAAATCGCAGTTTTTGATCATTTTCGAGTGTAGAAAATTTTGATTTTCACAATTTTGGCCCTTATTTTGCCTTACTCCCCCATTTTTTTATTGTGGGTTCGAAATTCCTAAACTTTCCCCCATAGATGCGCAGCATAGCCCTTCTGAGGGGTCCGCCACAGAGGTTTTGAGCGAAAATGACATCGGAAACATTTTTGGCCTTCATTTTTATTAGAAGAATTTTTTCCATTCTAAGCGGTCTAGACCATACATGGGCAGCTAAGAAAATTCTGGAGGGGGTGAAGTCGTCAAAAATGTTACTAAAAATAGAATTCTGGAGGGGGCCTACAGTAATCTGCGGGGGTTTTATAACTTCTGGAGGGAGTGTACACCCCAAGACCACACATGGGCGTGGGGGCGGTGTGGGGGTATGCACCCGCCCCAGAAGTTGAAATACCCCCTCCAGAAATCAAAATACCCCCAGAATTCAAATTTTGAAATTTTTTTGCCTTTTCAGCGATTTTTTTGATGCCATCGCATAGTGCTCGATGAGAAAGTCGAAAAATGGTGTTTTTTTTTCGCCAAACGCATTTTTGTACCTTTGAAAATTTTTTTCACTCCCTCCCCAGAATTTCGGTGCTGCCCACCTATGCCCAAGACCCCCACGCCCATGCGAGGTCTAGATCTTATATGGGCAACATTCGAATTCTGGGGAATCGAGATGGTGTAAAACTGGCTAAAATCCCATAAAATTTGCCACAAATTTAATGCTGATAGGAGTCCGGATGTTCCTATGACCCCCCCACATTCATGTACTGGTCCAGAAACCCTTTGAACATTTTTTTAATCCTTCTCACGCATAATACGTCGTCCTCGCCAGAATTATGTCCCCTCCCCCTTGAAAGGTATTTTTTATCCTACCGGCATCAAAGTCATGGACGCTTCGAAACTTCGAGCATTTATGTTGATGAATAAAAAAGTTTATCGATAGAGAACCTCGTTGATGTTCCCTTTAAAACTTTGGAAAACTTGAAAATAATGAATTTTGTCTATCCCGTGTGCAAATTTCGCTTTTTGCAATCCGAGTTTTTTTCGACCTAAGTGTGGCCCAGATTCTCGGGAGACTTGAATGAAAAAATTTCCGGAAGATCCTAGTCGGGCAAAAAATACTATTTTTCAACGTTTCTATCCAGCCATGCAGAGCATGGGAATTCTGGGGAGTGGAATTTCAAAGTGCTTTTTGGGCTCGAAAACGGCGAATCTGGTCAAAAACACCGTTTTTCGGCGTTTCTGACGATGCTCTAGCCTTCCGTCTACCATCACGTTTTCGAAATTAATGGTCATGACCACACATGGGCGTGGTTTGGGGGTATGCACCCCCTGGAAGTTGAAATACCCCCCCCCAGAAATCAAAATACCCCCCCCAGAAAAATTTTTTTTCTTTTCTAGCAATTTTTTGATGCCATTGGATAGTGCTCGATGAGAAACGTCGAAAAATGGTGTTTTTTTCGCCATACGACCACTTTTAAGACTAATTTTTGACCTTTAAAAATTTTTTCACCCCCCCCCAGAATTTTGGTGCTGCCCACCTATGGTCATGACAGAACGCCGTTCTAGCCTATGTTGAGCTAAACCTTCACGATTACCTACCTAAAGTCTGTTTCACATAAGTTTATGCATAAATTTCAAGAATTTCATCAAATCAATGCTACAATCGCAATCTGTCGGCTTATTGTCGGACATACTTTTCAAAATTTATGCCCAAACTTGTGTGAAACAGACTATGTCTATGTACTCTGGCAATTATTATATCACTATAAATAGGCCAAAAAATGCTCATTCCATACTACTTTATGACTTATCGTATAGCTAAACCAATAAAAACGATGTAACGGAGCCAAAATCAGGCTAGACAAAGTTCTAGACAGGGGTATCGGAAAAAGCTGATTAAATCATTTGCTAGAACGCCATTCTAGCTCATGGTAAACGGAGGGCTTGAGCATAAGAAAAAAATTAAGAAGATAATTAAAATTCGAATAAATTGGAGAACATATAATCAAAAACTGAGTATATGGCGCGAAGCGCCGAAAACTTTTCACTTTTCAGCGAATAGATGATTAAAAATTCAAAACAACACCTTTTCTATGGATTTTTCGGAAACTTTTAGAGTCACGAATTCTGGGAGAGGGGGTAACAACTTTTCTGGGGAGGTGAAAACCCACAACCCTCCAAGATCATTTGTGTTCCTATCATGCTCTTTGAGCGAGTTGTGGGGGGAGTTATCCATATCCCGAAAAATGTGTATATGGCGCGAAGAGCTGAAAATTTTAGACTTTTGAGCCAAAAATGAGCTAAAAACGCTAAAAAAGCACGCTTTTTACGATTTTTACAAAAAATCAACAATTTTGGGAAGAGCCGCGGCTATTTTTGCGGGGGTCGGCAGTCATTCTGCGGGGAGTCAAGCCCCCCAGAACACGTTTGGTCGGTGGGGTCAAAAATGGAGTATTCTTGGGCTAAATTCACCTCAAAAACTGTATAAATGCTAAAATAGCATGAAAACACGTTTTTTTTACAATTTATGTATAATTTCAAGCACGTTTGGAGAAAATTTTCAATTTTCATCCTTTTCGTGTCTTCATCCTGCCTCATTTCCACCAGGGAATTTTTTATTTTTCCATTGTGCGGGGTCTGAACCCAGAACCCCTCTCCTCCACGTGCATTTCTTGTTATAATGAGTGGAATAAATATACAGGGTTGGCCAAAAAAGGCTACATTCCGATTCAACAGAGCATAACTTCGGCTGATGTGAACATGACACGTTAGAACTGGCAACATTAGATAGATAAAAGTGTCTTCTTTCGAATCGTGTAAAAAATTTTGGCCAGCTGCCAGCGATTCGTGCACTACGACTGTTTGTTTACACCTAACTTTGATATTGTTCTTACCTCAGAGTTTCTGCATTGTATCACATTCCTGCGTATGTAGGAATCCGTTTTTGACCTGTTTGACAATAAATACCTTCACAAAAATTAGGTAGCACATTTTTTAAACCCCAGAGTAGATACGCTTCCTACTGAGTGCAAAAATATCAGGATATCATGAAAATAGGATGCAAATTGACTGGCAGGACCAATGACCTATTGGCCTTTAAACAATATTAAAGTAAGGTGTAAACTAATTGCCGTAGCGCTCAAAGCATTGATATCTGGCCAAAATTTTTTATACGATTCGAAGAAGACACTTTTATCTATCTAATGTTGCTAGTTCTAACATCTCATGTTCACATCAGCTGAAGTTATGACCTGTTGAATTGGAATATAGCCTTTTTATTGGCCCACCCTGTATAATCCTATGTTTTAATTTACTGAAATCCCACCTTTTTCATTTTCTTCTAGTTTAAAATATTTTATAATTCTCTTCATAATTTAATGGTATGTTTAAACTTTAAGTTTTTCTCTTGGTTTACAACTCTCGCTTAACAAGCTCATTTTTCAAAACCTATGAATACTCTTGGAAATTATGCCTGTAGTCTGTTTCATTTCTTTAAGATTTTCGAAAAAATTTAAAGTGACTACATTGAGTCTTTTGTACTTTTTTACACCGATTCTTGCGGGTTAATTCAAAAGAAAACCACTTACAGACTGTACCTACATTTTTTGTTCGAAAAGTCGTAAGCACTATCCATTGGCATCAAAAAATTGCGAAAAATAAACAAAAAAAAATTTCAAAAGTTGAATTCTGGGGGAGTATTTTGGTTTCTGGGAGATGCGTTCCCCCCGAACCTCCCCCTACGCCCAGGTATGGTCAGATTTGAGCAGCATTGAGATTTTAGGAGGCTTGCAACCAGTGAGTTAGTTGCATGTGGGGGTTTGGGGTCTTCTTGACCCCCAGGAATGAAAAAATGGAAAATTTTGTGAGGAAAATGAAGCAATACAAAGGCCAAAAGGGGTGAAAATTGAAAGCTTCCTTCAAAAGTGCTTCAAATTGACCACAAACTGTGTAATAAAATCGTTCAAACACTATTTTAGCACTTGTACCACTTATTCAGGTCATTTCGGCCCTTAAAAAAAGTTTAATTTTTGACCCATCAGACCGACTGACCCCCTCCCAGACCAGCCATGCTGTGCATCTAGAGTTAGTTATCGTCAACATTCACTAGGTCGAAACATCGTGAAATGAAGTTCTGATGAGAGGTAAACCCACATAAAATTAAGGGTTACATTCACACCTGAGCGTGGGGGTTGGGGGAATGCACCTCCCGAGAAACCAAACACCCCCATAAATCAAAATACCCCCAGAATTCAATTTTCAAAAATTTTTTTCGTTTTTTACGCAATTTTTTGATGCCAACAGATAGTGCTCAATGCGAAACGTCGAAAAATGGTGTTTTTTCGCCATACCACCACTTTTGAGGCCATTTTTTGACCTTTGAAAAATCTTGCACCCCCTCCCCAGAATTTTCTTGCTACCCACGTATGCTTACATTCAGTAAACTGCAAATTTGCTGAATGCTATGTTATTGTGAGAGAAGTGTTCTTAGCAGCTTCCCTTTTATGACGAAAGTCAGTCAAAATTCGAACAAGTGGAACGGACATGTACAAACTGGCGTGCGCATTCAGGCCTATCGATTCACTTAGCTAAAATTTGATTTGTCTTGAAAACAAGAATTTTGCGAAAATTTAAATGCATGTAGTAACTACATATATGATTTTTGTCGACGACCTTTCATCACGATTAATCTAAATTGTGAATTTTCAATTTTTTCAAATCCTCGTTGTCTTTGTTTTATTGCAAAACCGAATTTCAATAAGTGAAATGCGAATGTAACATTTTTTATACATAAAATAGAGACTATATGCCATCACGTGACGGATTGAATGATCAAATTTGTAACACAGACAACAGAAGTCGAAAACGAAAATTTTAAGATAAATTCATTGCAACGACCAAACTTTAACCATACAATCCACCGCTGAATGGAATCGCCTTCTTTCCGCTCGTTCTACTGCCGTAAAATTCGCGGCTAAAAGGTGTTGGTCGCCTGTAATTAAAGAGTAATTAAAGTAATTAAACAGGGTGAGAAAGATGCTCAATTTCCAATTTTATTTCCACCGATGAAAAATACAAAAAAAGAAAATTTCCTGGGAAGAATAACTCTAAATTAAGGCCGAAAGTAGATAAAAGCAAAACTTTCATGCAAAATGCTCGAAATTAATCTATGGTTATTTTAGAGCACAATGGGCTCTGTCTGACTTGCCCTCGGTCGTGCTGGGCACAAAATCACGGATAACAGTATGACGAAGGATTGACGATTATCATTTATCCAAAATACGGATCGACGTTCTAATCTTTTCAATAAAAACTATGGGTCGGTTTCTGAAAGGTGGTTTGAGTCAAACCTGGTTTGAAGCTCAAACCGCCGTCAAACCAGGTTTGATTAAACCAGGTTTGACAGTGGTCTGAAAGCGGTTGCATAACGGAGGTTTGAAGACGGTTTTATCAAACCAGGTCTGAAAATTTTCAAACCGTGGTTTGAAATTTCAAGCTAGGTCTGAGCAAGTTCTAACCAGTTTCCAGACACAGACTTAGGTACTTGAACCATAACTTAACCTTTCAATCGAACACTGGGTACGACACAAGCGCGAACTATACGTTTTTCCCACATTTGCCATCGATTTTTACTATTCACATTTTCACGAGAAAATTATTCGGCTTCATTATAAAAGTTTGGAAATAGAGATTATGGAAGCCAAAGCTTCCAAGGAACGTGGAATTATTTTTATGAGTGACGAAAAGGAAACCTTACGCTGCTTGATTGAACCCCAAATAAAAATAATCGAGAATAAATGCTTAAAGGCGTCTTCAAATGCAGTCAAAAATAAGGCCTGGACCGACATTCTGGATGCTTACAACCATATTCACGTAACAAAAACTCGGTCACTAAAAGAAATTCAAGGCGCTTGGAAACGTATGAAAACGACTGCTAAGGATGAAACAAGCAAATTTTCTAAAGCTTGTCGAAAAACTGGCGGCGGTGAAATAGAAGTCAACACTCCAAGCGATCTGAGTGAAAAAGTACGAAAACTTTTTTAGATAGTTTCACACGAATGCATTTCAGTAAATGCAATCTTTTATCAAAAATTTTTCAAGATCGAAATACTGTATACTCTAAATCATAGGTTTTCTCAAAAATCTACCGTGTTTGTACAATTTTCAAATCATGCTCTATCGAATGAGACTATTAAAAGAATTATTTAAAAGGCTTTTCGTTTTTTAAGCTTGCTTTGAATTCGCATCAATATACAAATTGTCAGAATTTTAGATTGAAACGACTTGTCCAATTTTTCACTCGGACCAATGAGCAGCATGAGCATTCATTAAGACGAGTAAATGAGCACAGATATTTATAGCATTCTATAAATTTAAAATTTTAGAGTAGAAACTAATTGGTTTATGTCTGAAATTTTAGCTTCTACTTAATCAAGCAATTTATTCCACGTCTAATTTAGAATTAAATGATCTTTCATCATCCTTTCAATGGAAATTTAAATATCATTTTATTTTTCTAATATATTTTTGACTGTATCAAAGGCTGAATCGTAGAAAAATATTTCAAAACAGCGTAAGGCTCCATAATTTTCAAGGTTTTCCATAAGAATTCGTATTTCCCGGCAGCATTTAGAAAATTTTGAAGAATGATAGGGTGGTGGTCACACGTAGGCGTTGGAAGAGGAATCAATATGTGAACCCAATGTGCATGTGGGGGCGGAGAACAGGGGGGTCTAGACCGGTACTGGAAAATGAGGAGGGAAAAAATGAGGCGAAATGGAAATCGAAGCTTCTCTTCAAAAATGATTGAAATTGACCAGAAACTGTGGAATAATACACTCTTGACATTTTAGCAGTTATGCTAGCATTGAATGTCATTTTAGCCCAGAAAAGCTAAATTTTTGACCTCCTCCGATTGGTTGACGACAGCCCCCAGATCGATGATGTTGTGCATCTGTGATTCGAACCCCAAAATTATAAATTTTCTCACAAACATTCCAAAATTGAATTTTTCGACGCTTTTTTCGCGATTTCGTGACATTAGCTAGCCCACTTAAAATTCATGTGCTTCTCTTGTATGACGGTCGCCAACATATCTGAGCGTGAGGGTTTGGTAGAAGGCAAAATACCCAACAAGAAATGGCAAATACCCAACAATACCCCCAGAATTTCATTTTTAAGTTTTTTTTGCTTTTTTTCGGGTTTTTTATGTTAATCGATAGAGCTCGACGAGAAACGTTCAAAAAAATGGTTTTTTTCGACATGGCACAATTTTAAGGCCAATATTCGACTTTGAAAAATTTTTGCACCCCACCAGACCTTTGGAGCCGCCCACCTATGGTCGCCAACCATCTCTTTGAAGACAGCCCTAAGACTTGAACTTGTAATAGGTGCAAAGCATGATTCCAGAACAGATGAAGCCTCTAATTGATAACCTTTTCGATGATGACATTAGTGATGAAGCTGAGGATGACGAAACGGATATTTTATCAGAAAAGGTTTCAATGGCAAAGCAAACGAAACAAAATGCGTTTTCTAGAAAATCAATCTTGGAAAAGGGAGATGAAATGACCAGTTTTGAAACGAGCTTACTGCAAATGCGTCGCGAAGAGCACGAACTTCGTATGGATATTTTGCGTCACAAACAAGCTTATTGGAAAATTAAGTGTGAAATCGCAGAAAAGGAAAGAATGCAAGGTCATCCAGTCATAGGTACAGTCAACTCTCAGCCTGAGGAAAGAAGTAGGATATGTAAGATATGTTCAGAATGTAGATCTAATGCTAATTCTTTCCGACAAATGGCACATTTTTGTGAACAAAAGTTTACACTCGCAATTACAAAATTTAAGAGATCGTCCATGTATGTAATTGTCAATTGTCATCATGCAAGTCAAGTGCTTCTTTATATGCACAAATTTGTTCTTTTTTAATTTCGAAAAGTATCTATTTTTCGTTTTGAATCCAATTATAGTCTGTTTCACATAACTTTGGGCATAAGTCTTATGAACCTTTATCGAGAGTATATTGTAATTATATAAGAGATCAATGCTACTAACATCTTCCAGTTTATTATCAGTTATAGATAATAAAGATTATGCCTAAAATTATGTGAAAAGGACTATAATAACAGGAACTATGAGAGTTGAGTGTGCCCTCACCTTTATTCGACAGTCCGTGCAGCTTCGCAAACTGCGAATACGAGCAGCTTTTTTGGTGGCATGCAACCTAATTGATTGGAACAACTCATACAACTAAGCATACTGTGAAATTTGTCAGCTTCTTCTTTACGAGTAATTTGCGAAATTAAAAATGATCGCGTATGTATGCATTTCTAAATAAAATTCCTGAAAAGTTCTCTTCTCCAAATCTCAACACAGGTTCATTTTCTGGGATAATCTCTTCATCTAGTTCATCCTGCACACTGATAGAAAAGTTATGCAAAACAGCAATGGCAATAATAACTACTGCAGTTGTTGACAGTTTTAAGCGAATTTTGTCGTGCAAACATTGAAATCTTTGTTTCATTATTCCGAAAGCTCTTTCAATAACCTGGCGTGTACATTTGTGAGCTTTGTTATATTTTTCTTCTTGCTCTGAACGGGGTTTAAGCAAAGGTGTCAACAAATATCGTTGACATGCATATCCGTTATCCCCAAGCAGTATTCCAGAATAGTCACCGGTTTCAAGACGATGGCATAAATTCGAGTTCTTAAAAATCCTGCTATCGTGAGCAGAGCCGTACCATCGGGCTACTATATTTGTGAATCGCAATGTGCTATCACACACGAACTGGCAATTTAAGCTATATTTTTGCTTTCTAGAGTAGTAAAGAGCTCCAGTCTCTCCACCAGGATTTTTAATTGGAATATGGGTACAGTCAATAGCTCCAATTATGCCCATCATATTGCCAAGGGAATAAAATTCTTGCATAACTTTTAAAGCATCCTGTCCTTGAGGAAAATTAATAAACAATGGTTTTTTGGAAGCTAAAGCCACAGAGACTTGTCTAATAATGCGACAAATGGTTGTTTTATGAAGACCATAGGCTTCTGTCTCATTATCCTGCATAACACCTGTTGCATAAAAGCGAATGGCGACAATAAGCTGAAGGCTAGTGGGGACTGAAAAATTTCGTTTAGTATCCGGCTTTACGTCATCATTAATCAAATCACAAATTCGTAAAAAATTACGTCTGGTAAATCTAAATCGTTTTTTGAATTTATCATCATCGAGGTAATCAAGTGGATTTTTTCGATCACGAAAAATACGACGACAAAGTCTTAAATTATTAGCCCTACGTGCTAGCTGAGCATCCCGATCCATAATGAATGAATAGCAACTAACAGCCGAATTTTTTAACTGCTATATCACACACTAAGAACAGTGGACTGAGATCTCAAACCTGCCCCTTTAGTGGTCTGAAAATGCAGTGCTATTTTCAAACCTGGTTTGAAGGTTTCAGACCAGGTTTGAATCAAACCACGTTTATGCAACTGAAAAATTTTTCAAACCATGGTTTGACCGACTTTCAAACCTGGTTTGAGCTCAAACCTCCTTTCAGAAACCGACCCTATACCGCGATAAAAAAACAAAGATTATACCACTGATAAATCATAAGAAAAATTGCACGAGGAAAGCAGGCTTTAAAACGATAAGTTTTGCGCAAACGCTTAGAATCAGCCGCAGGTTAAATCAAATATTATGACAAGTGTAGCGAAATTACTCTATAAAATAAACTTGGATTATCTTACTTCAAGGTACCCGAAAAAATCTGGGTCAACGCTTGAAACATTATCATTTTTTGCAAGTAACATTGATCAATTAATTTCATTTATCGCTCTATTGAGTTGAAATTTTTTGCTGCTGAGATTAAAGATAATTAACAAATATAAAATCATCTTATGGGTGTGCGCAGATTTATGTCTAAAATACTTTCGATTTCGTAATACGCACTTTTCATTCGCAAAAAGTTCTGAGACCAAATCGAAATACTACAAAGTTCGCCTTTCATTTTGATCTTTGCACTTTTTTAATTCTTTCAATTTCGAATTCATTGTTATCATAATTTACGAGTGTAACGATTTTGCTGGGTCATGAACGACGAGTGTTCGATGAACGGGCTGATTCTAAAATTTTGCATGAAAAAGCAGCGAAATTGGCGAGTAAACGAATGAATAATGAGTTTTGTAAAATAGCAACCTTTATTAAAACTTGCACGCTATTTAAAGCCTCGATACATATCTTTGAGTTTCTGGCACATTTAGAAATCTAACTTGGCGCTGACAAACTGTTTACCCATACCGATTGTTATTGACCTCACCATCTTATGTCAATGAACGAGTACGACAAAACTTAAGCATTTGAAATATTGCGACAATTGTCTTATATTTACAAACGCAGTGCATATACATACAACGTAAAAATTCTAAGGAAGGAGGACTCTGTAGTCCCAAAAAATTTTTAAAGTGCCTTTTATGCTTTAAAATGATAAATTACGTCAAAACCACTATAGTTGTACGTTTTTGATGATCGTTATTATTTCTTGAGCATAAAAAATTGAAAATTTTTGACATAAATCCAATGTATATGTGCAAAACATAATAATTAAATACATCTGAGTCGACTAGTCGCTAAGAACGGAATAAAACAGTAATTGTCTAAGAAAAAAATTTTTCGGAAATAGGAAATTAAGCGGAGGGATTAGCAGGATTTTTCGAGGGGCTGGGGTCAATTCAACAGCATACATAGGTGGGCTGGAGACCCTAATTATATGGGGTCTCGGAGGTTCAAACAAAATTTTGAATATAGATGGGCCAACGCTAGTGGAGGGCGACGAAAAACCATTTCTGACCTTTCTTGGCCGATCCAGCATCATAAAATCGCGAAAAAACAAGAAAGTTAAACATTTAATCGTAGTGTTTCGCGGGGTTTGAATTCTTACAATCCAAGCCCCATGCCTACAGTAGCCAGTCAGCACCCATTCTGCAGATTAACGTCAGACATGCAAAGCAAGGGAATTCTGGAGGAGGGGGGTAAAGCGGAATTTTAATCTACCATTCTAAATCGTTAAAACAAAAAAATTCGCAAAAATATCAAGAAATTAGAGTGAATTGAACGAAATGTAGCCAAAAAGAAGTATATCGCTCAAAACGCAGAAAATTTGGCACTTTTAAGGCAAACAGATAGCTATAAACGCTAAAAATCCCATCTTTTCTACAAGCTTTTGCAATTACAATAGGAAGAGATTTGAAAAAATTTATGGGGGATAAAAACGCTTTCTGGGATGAAGCCATACATGTAACGGCTCAAAATTTTTGGTTTGGTCCTCGGTCAGTTTTAAGTTTTAGGAGAGGGGAGTTCAATGACCTCTGACTTTTGGCCAGAAACGGCCGAAAAATTCGATTTTTCCAAAAAAAACAGGGAAGGGGTCAAAAATTTTCTGGCTTTGGAGGATGGGGGACGACCGACCGACTTTGGGTTTGGGGACCCCAATCCCCCTGTTGCGTGTATTGGTGAAACTTCCTAACCCCCACCCCAAGACCATTTATGGTCAACATCTCTGAAACCCCCAAAATCCGCACGCGACTCACTCTTCGGCGTCGTAAGCCGCATCGAAATAGGATCGCTTGCCATACAAGCCTCCGCTGAACGGCACGCCGCCGCCGCGTTTGCCGTACAGGCCGCCGCTGTACGGCACGGCGCCGTCGCGTTTGCCGTACAGGCCACCGCTGAACGGAACGGCTCGCCGTTTGCCGTAAAAGCCGCCGCTGAACGGCGCGCTGCTTTGGCGCTTCGATCGCTCCCGATTTACCCGATCGTTCGGGTCATGACCCCGAACGCTGTCGGCGCCTTCAGGTAAGGCGATTATGAGGTCGCCGTCGTCGACGCCGCCCCGTCGAATCGAATTCGGCGACGCCGTCGTCATACAATGCGCCATGATAACTGCGAGCACTGTCAGGCAACCGCTGCTCTGACGCAGTCCGCGGAGAAACGTCGTTCGAAATATCATATTATTTAATTTTTGGCTTAGCGACCTTTTCCGATGAATGAAAACAAAAAATAAGGCAGCACGGAATTATAAGATAAAGCTCTCGGAAGTGGGTAGGGATCACAGATGCACAGCATGGCCGATCTGGTGGGGGGTCAGCTGGTCTGTGGGGTCAACAATAATCGATTTTCTTGGACCAAAATAACCTCAGAAACTGGTATAAGCGCTAAAATAGCGTTAAAAATGCGTTATTACACAATTTCTGTTCAATTTAAAGCACAATTGAAGAAAATGTTAAATTTTCATTCATTTTTTGCCTTCACTTTGCCTAATTTCCAGAGAAAATTTCCAATTTTTCCATTCTGGAAGGTCTAGACCTCATCCCTAAGCCCCCACGGGCATGTCTGGTTGGGATGGAAGGATGACGTTTCACCGACGCTTGAACTATGAAATATAGCTTACGCTCTTTACTCGTTAACAACTCGAATATTTTTCCAATGTTTTAGTCGCTGTAAAATTTTCATTTTCGCCAAGCTGCATTGAGAGATTTTGAGAAGTTTTGTGTTTTGCCTCACTGATCCACACGTATGATCTAAACTTAAGTCGTTCATAAAAAATAATATTTTTGTATTATTAATTCTAAGGTTTTCCGAAAAAGTTATTCGTTCATACTTTTTCGAAATTCAGAATCATCGCATCCCATGGTCATCTAAGGCTCACATATATTGACCCAGCTTTTCCAACGTAAATGAATAAAAGCATACTACCATCTCAAGCAAGCTCTAGTATAACCCACAGGAATTTCATAATTTTTCAGCATCACAAGCCTATAATTGTTGATTTGTCAGGACACAGTAAACGACAAGCTTGATGTTAAAGGAAATTTTGAAATGGATCAAGTTGCATTATCCAGCCAAAAGACACATTCAAATTTTCGCGAGCTAGCGATTTCAATCTGTGAAAGTCAGGTCTCCCGAAACTTTAGCTTACATTGATTCACGGATCATCAATGAGCGAATGAGATCACTCTTCGGATGGTATACGTACTATATCTCTTAATGTGCAGATCAATAGACTTAAGATGAAAGTAATTAAAAAAATTAAAGGACCGATTGCTCATGAAACCAGCAGACTCTCTAATCGGATGTATTACAAGGAGATTCATTTGGCTTCAATTATTTATATTGTCAGTTTTGCGGACAAGAGTCATGGAAATTGAGGAAACGAATATGATTGGAAGAAAGCTTATTCGGGCGAGTCATCATTTCAGCTTGATGCATTCTTGAAATTTATCAAATAGATATAAAATTGAGGGACACAATAGATCTGTCTATTACACGTTCACGCCTGCATTGCTCGTGGCACGGACGAGAAATCGTTTCAATGCTGTTTCTGGATATTCCGAAAAAAGAACACTTAATTCAAGTCTGATTTAATAGGATCATAAAAAACAATTTTTCATTTTTTCAAAGAAAAAGGTTGAGAATATGGTTTTATATTTGGTGGTTTCCAGGGAAAAGCTGAGTAGAATTGAATTTTCAAATAAAAGCTAACAATAAGAGGTGCATTGAGCTTGAAATCTTTTGAAAATAATCTAGTCTTTTGAAAGTGCCTTTGCCTATCCATCAATCAAGCTTGTTCGCTTTGTACAAGTCCATCAGTGAAACATAAAATGAATCCTCATTCAACTTCTAATATATCTATTATAAATATCAGAATTCCAGCTGGGGTTAATCTAAAATCCAGGAAAAATCAATCGGTTCCGTGCTGTTTTTGGCAAAAAATGATCAGAAAATGTTGCTTGCTCTAAAAATAATAATGCCAATTAAACTTAGTCAGCACGCTGAAGAAAAATAATGAGTCCAAATTTCTTCAGCTGATATATCCAGCTTAAGATATGCTTTTTCATTGCTATTTTTTACAATCTGCTCAAACCTACGTATAATTCAATGTTGTGGCTTTCGTTGACAGTTGTTGCATTGGTTTCAAGTGCATATTACGTGCAAGATGCAGATGTCACAGCCTAGAGCGCACTTTCAAGCTATGTCTTGTTTTTTTAAATCAAGTGGGGGTTCTTATAGCTTAAGGACATAATAGGCGAATGTCTTTGATGCACATAGAAAAATTTATCAAAAAAATAATGAAAAAATAACAATAAATAATATAAAAGAAACACACAAAAATACTCAGCATAGTTTTAATATTCGAAGAATAGATAATAAATTATAAATTTGGTCATATTATTAATTTACGGAATCCCTTTGATTTGAAAAATTATTATGATTCCATCTAAAAACAAAGGAAGCATCTTTGGTTATCTTTACAAATCATTTTACGTTTCGCGTCGGGTTATAGAAAACTTCTTAAATAAGGAACAAGAAAAAATCTAAGAAATTACGAATATGATAAAATTTAAAAAATAAGAATTTTTGTGTTATTTTGACACGCTTCTCATTCTAAAAAAACGGCCAGTAAAAGTTATTCGAGGTTATCATCGCTGTATAAGCTGCTTTAGAGAAAAAGATAAAAAAAGTAATGCATCAAAATAACAGCTTCGAAAATTAACACACGCATTAAGGATTAATTTATAGATTCTATGAAAAATAGCAAGCGTTAGTAATCGGTACCAAGGTTAAGAATAAGTGGCTTTTTTTTAAAAGTGACAGTCTAAATGAGCTAGATGAAAAATTTGAGGAAAGAATTGTGAACAAACATAATTCAGTTGATTAAGCCAAGCAAAAAATATCAACAAAAAGTTGACGTTACTGAAATTCAAAAGCTAAATCTTACTTATTCCAAGCAGCCTGATTGCAATTACATTTACGTCACGAACAAAGTGTAATTTAATACTTTTTTGTCAACTTGCTGTCAAGTTTTTGAACCTTAGTTTTCCCTCCTCAATATTTATGACGATAAGATCAATTTTTTAATTTCTTTGTACATGCTAAGTTATAAACAAAAACGACGCTGATATAGTTTCTTTCAGAGACGTATGCAACTTCAAGAATTTTGATTGAGAGTAAGCTGACAGATTTAGGTAACCGCATGTCAAATCGATAATTGCAAATTGACGTAATTGACCTACTGCTATCAGTTAGGGAAGAAATGCATAAGTTATCTAATGATAATAATAGCTTTAAGAATATAATGAGTCATTCTATGATTAAAAATTAATCGCGTCTAATCTTATTTGAAACAGATTATTGTTCATAGTCGAACTTTCCTCCATTTTCCAACTCAAAACCTAAGTATTTGAACTCACAAAAATGATTAAACCTTGCTAATTATCAAAAAAGACGTAACGGGATCGTGGGTGCACAACATGGCTGATCTGGGGGAGTTGCCGGTATGGGTAGTCAGCCGGAGCGCCAAATTGCCTCAAAAACTAGTATAAATGCTAAAATAATATCAAAATTGCATTAATCCACTGTTTCTGGCCAATTTCTTGCATTTTTGCATAGAATTTTCGGTTTTCATGCAATTTTAGTCGTCATTTCGCATCAATTTTGCCGAAAAATTTTCCATGTTATAAATTCTGGGGATTTCCCAAATCATCGCATGTTAAATTTTAGACGGGACTTCATCATTTTCACGCATCTCTCTTAATATAAGCATGTCGCACGCTAAATTAAGAACAAAAACGAGGTTACTAGTTTTGGATCGAACTTTTCCTTTTATTATTTATACTACTGATACCCTATTATCATTTGAATGCACAAAACAGCGGAATAAAACGTGCTGGTTTTTCAAAAGGCGAGTCAAGAATTCTTCATTCCTCGAAATCCCCTGAAACAATCTCGTGAATAAATTATTGAAAAGACCGTCGAAATATGATCTAGTCGGCTTAAAAATGTATATATCTGTAACTGATAACTAAACAAATAACTCGTTGAAGAATTGTCCTCGTATTTTCCAGTCGAATTACATTAATTCGAAAAAAATTGCACGATCACTGAATAGTTAGGGTCAATAATGTAAGATTAACGAGCATGACAAAATAAAACGAAATATGCAAGAATGTTAGGCGTACAAATTGAAGAAAAATTGACAGAATCGATGGCGGAATCGGTCAGTGATTGAACCGTGATGAAATGAAAGTATGGGCGAATAAATTATTTTCTAAGCTCAATTAAGCTCTGCGTACGAGATGAGGGATGCGGAAAAATGTTTTTTCTACTTTATCGGTCAAATCTTATTTATAAAACTGTAATATATTTTCACACGTAACTGTGCTTAGCATTAAATTTAGGACAGTAAGCTTACATGACGAATTTCGTTTTTGCCTCTTAAAAATTAAATGTATATGTATCTCCTCAGGCAAAAAACATTCGAATGTGCTATTTTTGTTCATACCACTGCTTCTTTTGCTCATTGATCAAATGAAACGAACGTTATATTTTTTGATAGCTTGTTTAACCTAATTTCGTGGCTTCTTGACGCTCAGAACACAGCGTAAATATTACTAGAGGAATTACGATTCATATCCTGCTCCATGTACTTTCAAATTTTGTTGCTTTTTAACTTAATATTTGTTTTTATAAAAAATGCTATATTTTATTTTTTCAACCCCAAGATATCGCGGTTTCAATTAGTTTTGCGTAAAGAAAAGATGTAACAGAGATTTTATGTATCATTTCCACGTATTTTTACTGTTAGTGATATGACAAGTGAAGAAAAGTCGTTGGGGTCATCCGCAAGAAACCAGGCCGACCGACCTCGCAGCAAGTATAAAATTTGTGGCTTTTCCATTCAGTATTGCCAAAATAAAAACTTGCCTTTTATTTTGAAGAAAAAATTATGAAGATATCAACTCACTAAAACGCTCAAAGCAAAGAGATAAATGGAATTAATGAAGACATTATAACATAAAATGAATTAAATCCGAAGTAGTAGGCGAATGCTACTTCCTTTGTGACGGCAAGACAAATGCAAAACTCGAATTTTAATTAAACGCCTATATTACTGCGGGCGACTATTACGCAAAATAGATTAAAATGACAAAAGTTTGGTAATATCTCGTCAATGAATAGTAATTTTACTTCATCCGCCCAGCGGTTGCAGGTGCTGAATTTTTAAAATACTCTAGCATGTATTATATGTTTAGTTATTAACATACATACAGTAAGACACGCTATTCTGCGCAACGACGCATAGAGTTTTTAGAAAGAATCTTAGACAATTTCCTGACCATGCAAAACTTAAGTAGTAATTGAAATTCCAGATTTCATCTGTTGCTAAGATTAATCCATTTTATTGCGACCTTTCTCAAAGGAAATTTCGAAATTTCGAATGATAATTTGTATCTAGTGAAGGCGATATTGCGACTAAATTTATTTTACGCTAAATATAAGCTCGCAAAGACGATTTTTGTAATAAGGTCGATAAAGTAAAGGATTCAGCTGCGTCGCGTTCCAATGAAATTTTCAAAAAAATTGACTCATTTAAAATCAGATACTGGTTGTTTGCCAATTCTCAGACTTTCACGTTTATCCGAAGGCAGATTTAAAAATGACAGGTGAAACTAAACACATTTCGAAAAAATAAACCAAACTATAATCCATCGGGTACAAAACTGCTCGGGGTTGCCTACAGACATGCACAGCATTTGAGTTCTGGAAGGGGAGGTGAAATTTTATGGTGCCTCTTTTGGGCCAAAAAATGGTGGGTACGCGTCAAAAACACCGTTTTTCGGCGTTTCTGACGATGCTCTATCTTTCTAGATCATAAAAACATACAAAACTTGAAAAAAATCAAAAAAGTCGAACAATTGAACAAAATATAGTGCCGAAAATTTGACACTTTCGAGCTAATGGATAGTTGAATAAAGTTTTAAAAAACCATCTTTTGTGCGAATTTTCATTAAATTTTTGGAAACTTTCGAAAAAACCGCGAATTCTGGAGAAGGTGGGAAATTGGGGGGGATTTTTTGTGGGGTGGAACCCCCTAACCCCCAGATCATGTAAGATAGGCTATCGATTGCTTTGAGATGTAGATATCAGAAAATATGGGCATAGTACGTAGCAAGCATATACATTATCGTCATCTGTTATTGCAATCGTTTCTTCCAAAGTGCTTAGTAAATCAGAGTTATTGAAACTGTTTTCACTGTCAAATTATGCTACGAAAAAATTCTTTCCTTTAAAACTTCCATGGCTTTTTGTCTTATAGTGTTTTATTAAAATATTCTTCTTTTTTGTCGTTTTAAAGTAAGTGCACTTATAGAAAACTATCTTAAGAAAATAGTTAAGTGCTCACTAATGCTTATTAAGCATAATAATATTTAATTAATAATATAATGTAAATATGTGCTGTGCAGTGCTTCTTGATGAATGACAAACAGGCACAAATGGCTGAAAATGCTGCAAGGGGCAGTCAAGCCTTTGAGGGATGGAAAAGCTAATTTTGTTGATCAAAAAATGGCAGGAAAGCGTCTAAAAATGGTCTATAAATGCAAGTTTCTGCCCGAAAATTTGGGGAATAAAAATTTCTAAGTTTTTGGGATTAAGCTGAGATGATAGATATCATAAATTCAAATTCACTTAGCTTGTTTTATTACTAGACGGAGAATCGGCGTGATACGGGAATCGGAACGGTCGGCGAAATGAGAAAGAGAAAAATAGTTTATCAGTGTTTCATAAAATAGGTGGACTAGATCAGTAAAAAAGAAAAGTGGATTTAGCAAAATTCTTTTGATTGAGCCAAGGATGAGAGCGGCAGAGGTATATGATCAGATACAAAACGTTTTCCGTCCGACATTCAATAAACCGAACATAAAAGTTTAACGATAATTAAGCTGATGCATCTCATTCGGGTTTAGGATAGGTATTCGTTGACTATTTCAGAATTTTACGTATAGCGAAACAGAGCGATTAAATGCCTAAATTTTTTACAGACTAATTAAAGTCTTATATATATATATATATATATATATATATATATATATATATATATATTTGCTGGCTACCAGACCAGTTCCGAACCATTTATAATCCTTGCCATCACGTGCATGTATGATGCTGAAATTCCAGTGTGGCCTATCACAGAATTTTTTCTTCGAAGATTTTTTGCGTTTTCATGTCGTAAAACACAGAGATGGATTATTTGACGATTTTTTCTTAATTCAAGATAAATAAACCAATCGACCTTCCTGAATTTTCGGAATTTGGGGCTTCAACGCTCAGAAAACGTGCCTGACATTTATCGTAAAATACTTCACAGAAATGCTATAAATAAATATGATTCAAAATCATTAATTAAAATTGCATAAATAGTAATTAGAAGTATTTTCAATTCGACGATTGAAGATTTGGAATAATTTCACATATTTCTAAACCGATGACCGTTGGTGTAGCTGGCCTTCTGATTTTGGGGGGACGGAAATTTCGAAGTTGGATATCTCATCAACTACTTATGAAAGAGCGAAAACAATTGTGTTTTTGAGCTTTTCTCGACGAGATATACACATTGGAGAAGAAAAAATCTTAAAAAAATCAAATTTGATTCCAATTATATTATGCAAATATGTTGCATATAAATAAATAAGACGCGAAATGCCAGAAAATTTTGAACTTATTAGTTCAAAAAGAGTACTGAAATCTATTCTAGCAGTCTTCTAGATACGCTTTGAAAATCTCAAATTTTTTCCTTTGGGGAACCCTTGTAAAAAAATATTCATACTCCCAAAATTTGGAGGGAATAGTCCCCCAGTCCCCCCACAGCTGTGCCACTGCCGATGACCACACGTGAGCGAGGGAAATAGAGAATTCGGATCGCGTAATTTGATGAATCGCTGCAGATCCCTTATAGGATTGGATTTTTAAATTTTTTTGCATTTTTTGCGACTTTTCAACGTCAATGACAGAAAGAACTTAATGCAAAACGACAAACAGCGTCTTTTGCCTTGCCACTAAATTTTTTAGCCGTTTTTATCTTTAATTTTTCTTCAAAATCCAACCACTGCCAGAGTTTGGGTCCTGCCAATGTATGCTCATGCCACGACCATGGATGCACATGTGGCTAGTTTGAGGGAATCAGCTAATCTAGGGGCAGGGATCACACGTAGATCTTTTTTGAGCCAAAATGCTCTCAAAAAGTTGTTTAAATGATAGAATAGCGCTAAATCAATGTTAATTCAAAGTGCATGATCAATTTTAAGCACTTTTAGAGAAATCTTTTGATTTTAACTAATTTTTTAGTCTTCATTCTATTATATTCTTCTCAGAAAATTTTCATAGGTTCTACACCCGCAAACTTCCTCCCCTATGTGGATGTCTGCTTATGACCACCAGACCAGCTCTGCACGTCACGTGCCTCATTTGGAGCGCATATATTTTGTTGGGGGAGGAAGGGTATAGAGGTTTTCACCCACAGAAAAGTTCTCACCCCCACCCGAAATTTTTTAACCTTCTCCAGAATTTGCAATTTCCCCAAAATTCCAAAAAATCCACAGAAAAATTTATGTTTCAAGCGTTTTCGCTATCTGTTTGCTCGAAAGTGTTAAATTTTCGGCGCTCCGCGCCATAGATTCCTTTTTTGTCTATACTTTGTTGAATTTAATAGAATTTTTTTATATTTCCTAAATGCTTTTATGCCCTGGAAAAATAGAAAATCGTCAGAAACGCCGAAAAATTGTGTTTTTGACGCGTGTTCACCTTTTTTTGAGCCAAAAAACAGGCATTTTAATTATTTCACCCCTCCTTCCCACGAAAGTTTCAATGCTGTGCATGTGTGGTGGTTCAATTCCTATGGTATGCCCTCTTGATCACTTCGATTAGTAGGTACATGAAAGATGCCGCTGTATGATACGCCCTTCTAAGATATCACAGTACACATATTTTTTTGCTACGGAGTTATCCTGATTCAATTGAACTTCATCTGTAAGCATAATACAGGCCTTGCGGCGATAAGGTCAATTATTACTGTGTCGCAGAAAATCAGAATGATAAAGATTTGTGAGTCACACGTATAATTTTGTGGTAACAAAAACCTCGGCTGTTAAAGTTTTCACATGTTCGTATCGAAGCAGCGTCCTTTTATCATAATTAAAAATTAGTGCGTTGAATAAGACGACAATTATTATTTATTCATTTATACGTCCAAATAGAGGCAATAGATGTTATAGAAATATCTATTTCATACAGATATGAAGATAAAAGCGTCGGCGAATGATTGTGTACTTATAGTGCATCTGCTGCAATGATGAAATCGACACAATACATCAATTCGAACGAACTTTGTTCTTTATAAGTAACAGAAAGAATAAATTTAAAAAACAGCATCAACTTTTGCAGCTCACACCTTTTTTGCTTATTTTTTCCCTTTTGCGTACATTAAACGCCTTGCATGAGTCCGCTGAAAATAATATACGAAAAAATTGCTAAATGCAAATTTTCCGTTGTATCTCTATACCTCGAATGTCCCCTTACCCCGAACGTCCCTTTATCTCGAATGTCCCTTTATACCTTGAATGTCCCGTTAACTCGAATAATTATAAAAAGCAAAATAAAGGTTCCCGTTACCTCGAACGTCCCTTTACCTTGAAAGTCCCTTTACCTCGAATGTCACGTTACCTCGAATAATGATAAAAGGCAAAATAAAAATTCCCTTAATCTCGAAAGTCCCTTTAGTGGGATGTTCCTTTAAATAACGATAAAAAGCAAATATAAAAACTCCCGTTACCTCGAAAGTCGTCTCCTTATCTCGAGTGTGTAAATTTTCTATTTTGTAAATTGTAAGTTCCCACGGTAGAAAATTTTATCTTCCCACGAAATTTTACACAGATAAATACAATGTAAGTACCATTAGTCGAGCTGAACATTTTCTTGATCTTGAATTTCGCGCAATTTTTCTTTCTAAAATAGGAGATTATGGTCAAGCTACGTCTATCTTCACCAAATATCGCGAATCTTAGTTTTTAAAATGGAAAAGCCTGGCCAATCCAAATCATTTTTATCTTTTCCAAAAGAATAAATCTACCAGATCAGCAGATGATTCGATTACAGATTATTATCAGTGCAGGAATTGTGACAAGTTGGGAGGCGAACGTGGACGAATCATAGTCAAAGATAATCGTATTATCAAAAATCCAGAAGCTAGTCATAACGAGCTTTGTGCCCCCATGGATGCCGTTGCTTTGGAATCTTTAACCTCAACACGAAACATGATCAAATCTGCCGAAAATGGAACACCCCTGATTCGAGCTTACAAAGAAGGATTAGACGCAATTCCCCGTCGTTGTATAGAACGCGGTTTCGCTAATCAAGTCCAATTGGCTGCACCCGGATTTAAATCAGTTCGATCTGCTTTATATCGGTAAGATACTATGGCTATTTCGGGGGAGGTGCATAACAACATCCTTCCTTCCATTCCGTCCTTATTTTCTCCATTTCTATCGCGTTTTCAAAAGGTTTTTAGTCCCAATGGGAGGAGGTGCAGTACTTTCGAGGTAAAGGGATATTCGAGGTAAGGGGTCACAATCAAATTTTCTGCGTCTGCTAGTAACTTTTAGTGATCGCCGGGCGGCGCCTAAAGTCTGGGAGCGTCAAAAATTTTCAAAAGTTAATAGCGAGCCGAAAATATCATTAGGAGCAAAAACACAATTTTTTGACATTTTTCATCGAGCTCTATCCACTGGCATCAAAAACTGCGAAAAAAAACGATTTTTTTAAAATTTAATTCTGGAGGGGTGAATGTATCAAATTTTGGGGGTCTTTTGGATTCTGGTTGTCAAGCCAGACCAATCTTTATGTCAATGTATGTCGGCTGCTGCCGTTTGAGTAAACAATTTTAAAAAATTGTTCTGAACATTCAACGTGTGTACTATATATACTATAACGGAAAAAAGCCCAACCGGAAGAAAAAATAGCAACGGATCACATAATTACTTGTAAACACATGCAACATACCCATATGACGTAATACATGTAAAAAGCAATTCTATTATATAATTTTGAAGTAATTTTTATAAAAATATAAAATTTATAAAATTTACACGAAATAACTTTAAAAAATAATTTAAATAACATAAAATAAGTTTGATTATACCGAATTTTTGGCTCGGCTCCACGGACTGGCGCGCCTCACTTATTTTACGCCGTAAGCTCGCTTGCTCTAGTTATCAGACGCGATTTGATTAGAGCAAAGTAAATGAGAGTGAAGAGCTGCTGATCTCGGCTGGAAGATTGCACTCTATTTAACTACGCCGGACGCAAATAATTTATCGAGATATTTCAAACATCTGTCGCTAGTTCGCCAACAAATTGCACTTTTTTTAATTCGGTCATCGTAGAGTACACGTGATTTTTTATATCATCGACAGACAAATCACGCCGAGTGAATAGGCATGAAAACAATTTCTTGCAAACACCGAAAAATTATCAAGAAATGAACACCAAATAAGGAGGCGTCGTTGTAAATTGGTGTTAGGCGTGAAAGAATTACTGAAATGACAGCGCGTTCATTAGTTTATGATTTATTCTGCCCATTTTTTGAGTGACAATTAGAGACTCATGAGAAATTAACAAATGGCGCACAAATTATTTAAGTTTCTACGCGGTTCTGCGAAAACACGCGCTACTCCCCCACAGTCATTACTTTGTTTATTACGTGATGATTTCAAGACTAGACCGTCGAATGCACAACTTTTGATGCTTACATGGGCCAAGCTTCTTTTGAGAAATTTCTTGAGGTTTGCATGCATGATGCATAGTAACATTCTCTCTTTTTTAATTTAAAGTTCTAGCCTCATTAACAGATTTTTAATAGATAGTAGCACCATATTTTTTGCATTTAAAATTCAAGCCTCTTTACCAGATTTTCGCAGAATAGTAGCCCCTTACTTCATTTGAAATTCTAGCTTTTTTACCAGATTTTTCGCCGAATAGCACCATCCTTTTCATTTAAAATTCTAGCCGCATTACCAAATTTTTATCAGATGACATAAGATCGTGTGTCCCACCAGCTCCAAGGTTGATACCCTCTTAAGAATCCTACTGCGCTAACTAACCACACAGGGGACTTTAAGGACAGTTAGAAGGTTGAAGTTCTTGGGACGAACAGTTGTGTTTTGGCGTAAAGTTCATCGTGGGTAACCAACTAAGTAATTTACGAGCATTGATAGTTTGTCTTATTCGGACCTCCCACGACCATACGTGGGCAGCAAGAAGATTCTGGGGGGGGTTGCAAGATTTTTCAAAGGTCAAAAAATGGCCTTAAAAGTGGTGGTGTGGCGAAAAAACACCATTTTTCGACGTTTCTCATTGAGCACTATTTATTGGCATCAAAAAATTGCGAAAAAAACGAAAAAAAATTTTAAAAATTGAATTCTGGGGGGTATTTTGGTTTCTGGGGGGTGCATACCCCCCCGAACCCCCCACCCCACGCCCAGGTGTGCCTACGACCCTCTTACACTCAATTCAGAATTACTTTCGCGATTTTATTCCAGGCCAGTAAGTAACCGAAATATTATGTTTGCGCCTGTATTATACGTTTTGTTTATCTTCTTCCGGTACCTCATATTATCGAGTCCCAATCATACGAGCACGTGGAGGGGTTGGGCGGTCTAGACTATAGGTGGACAGCAACAATGTTCTGGGGGGGGTGGATGATTTTTTCAAAAGGCAAAAAAATGGCCTTAAAAATGGTGGTATGCCGAAAAAACACCATTTTTCAACGTTTCTCATCGAGCACAATCCATTAGAATCAAAAAATTTCAAAAATTAAATTCTGGGGTTATTTTGGTTTCTGGAGGGTGCATACTCCTCAACCCCTCACGCCCAGGTATGGTCTAGACCCCCAGAACGGAAAAATGGAAACTTCAGTGGGGAAAATCAGGCAAAATCAAGGCTAAAATCGGATGAGAATAGAAAATTTCCATCAAATGTGCTTCAAATCGACCAGAAACTGTGTCATAATGTAGTTTTAACGCTATTTTGGTGCTTATAATAGTTTGAGGTCATCTGGGACCTAAAAAAGCTCAATTTTTGACCCCTACCCAGACCGGCTGACCCCCTCCTCCAGATCGGCCATGCTGTGCATCAATGTTCCTGATTCTTTATGCTGTTTTTAGTGATCAAACACGTGTGACAATTTCATATTGATCTTCGATACACTGATATAAAAAAGATGGAATCTTCACTACATACATACAACAAACAAGATGATTAAAGAGAGAACTTTCGGCGATGTGAACTTTATTCATCAACACATGAATATTAATAGTGTCCTCATTGCCTAAGCACGACCTAATAAAGTATTTAGGTCAAACACTATTTTCTTTTCAGTATGAAACATCATTAGAAACGACAGATGCAAGTGGGTTCAATCAGTAAACAAGTTATTCTTAATAATTAATATTTTTGATAGCTGAACACAGATGCGAGTTAGAATAAAATCCCTCAGACGAAAAGACCACTGGTTAATAGTAATTCCAAAGTAAAATTGACTGAAGATTTCTGAAATTTCAAAGGAAATGAAAGCATCGTTAAATGCGATTTACTAACATGGGCAACGACCAAATTCTGGGGGTCTGAGTGGTGTAAGACTGACAAAAAACCCGAAAATCATGACAAAAATTTAATTCTGGGGGTCTATCGATTTTTGGGGCTCTACTGCATTTTGGAGGGACAACCCCCACGTCTATATGTGTCTTAATTACTCGTCGAACAATGATAAATATATAGATACCCGGTAAAAAATTTGTAAAAGGAAAAATAAGTGAAGGATTTCAAAAATAAAGAAGAATAGTAAATTTTTAACACAAATTAAAAAGCACATTTATTAGCTCTTGGAACAGTATTGAGTTTTTCAAATACTAAGATGCTATTAAATAGAACGCTTCCTTTAGCTAAACGAGAAGTTTCTTCTACAATAGAAAAACAATTTGAAGGAAAGCAAGCTTAAAGCCATTCAGTTCTTCATGACGATACTATTAACATTGACTTAAACATATATTTAACGCTTTCTCAAAGGCGCTAACTATAGTTTGTTTCACACAACTTCGGTCACAAATTTTAAAACTATATCCGACAATAAGCTGACTGATTACGATTATAGCATTGATCTGATATATAATTATCGTAACCCTCGGCTTACTGTCGATGAAAATTCTTAGAATTTATGCACAAAGTTATGTGAAACAGATTATAGTAGTAGAACACCTGCCAGGTAAATTCACCTTTTTTGGAAAAGATATTTTGAAAAAAACTATAGTCTGTTTCATTTAACTTTGCGGTTTTCTTTCAAATTTTCCCACAAGAATCAGGCTACAAACGCGCTTAGCAATGGCATACGTCTTCATACGACTCGATATAGGTACTATAGAATATCATATTTACCGTATTAGTTTAAAACACTTTTGTAGGCACTTTAAATTTTTTTCAAAAACCTCAAAGCTAAATGAAACGAACTATAAATATTCTTGCCATATTTCATATCGGCTAAAAATATTTGATAAATACCTGCAGAAGAGGACAGGACTTCTATAATTTTCGTTTTTTGCGTTGGAGTTTTTGTAAAAATTTAATATTTTTAAGCTAAGAAAAATGAGATACAAAAATACGTCTGCTTATAGTCAAAAGGACAAGAAGATGTTCCTAAGATTTTTAACAAGAAAGAAAACAATGCGAAACCTACTTGGAAGAAAATGCATTGAAAGGTATAGAAAAATTAATTAGACAATGCAGTAAAAAAAGTAGCAAAAGAAACTTTGCTTTCTTGCAGTTTTTGTAACAGCACTGGCGTTACATTTAACCCTCCGTTTACCGTGTCCTATGCCGGAGGCATAATGAATCACTTTCGTGGCATTTTTCTGTTCTACTTTGTCCATGTGTCCAAAACTTTGTCTAGCCCCGTTTTGGCTTCAGTCACATCGCTTTTATTGGTTTAGCTCGAAGAGGAGTTATAGAGTAGTAAGAAGTAGGCATTGCAGTGATATCACAAAAACTCAAGATGGGAATATAAGATTCTAATACGAAAATTTAGTGGTATATTCCTTTCCAGCTCTTTAAATGCATCCCCTGGATGTGTTTAACACAATAGAAATCTACTTTTCCTTGTCTTTACATTATGTCCAATAGGTGCCTATTCTTATGCATTGTGATAGTTTTTTAATTATACCTCTCTCAAAAATAATTTTCACAAAAGAACATAGTGTAGATAGTGTATCTACACGTGCCGTGACTTGTACGGCCTTTGCGCACCTTAGTGCGCCAATTCCGACCATCCGGTCTGTTGGTTCCACTTTGGCGATCCAGCCTTAGTTTTCAGATCATCGATAGTATGACATGCGGAGGCATTCCGACCACGCAGTGTCAATTGGTTGGACTCTTGTCGCTATGTGTCGCGAGAGATACAAAGATGCGACCTTTTACTGTGGAACCCCTACAAGTCCCCTATCAATTTTTACATTTAAAACATAGGCGACATGACGGCTATTCACGTTGAGCCTGTGCGGAGACCCGAAAAATCTATGTGCAAGCAGCACCCATTTTTGTTATAAACACATTATACAATATTTTCTTCTTATATTACTGTAGGCCATTCCCCCCACGATGATTAGTTAGTTAGTTAGTTAGTTGGTGGCAGATTAGCCTTTACGTTTTCCGGCGTGTCGTTTCCGACTCTATCAGCGCCATTGCTTGTAAATTGTTTTAATTTGGTAAAAGCACGAAAATCAACTGCCTAGAGGTGCAATATATCACAGGCAGTTAGGATTTGGGATTAGGCCGGCCATTACTTTATTTCTTGCCGGATTTTGTTGGGTAAAACCTTTTATTTATCATTTCGTGCAAAATTCATAATTCCTCTTTCGAACCAAAAATCTATAAAAATTATTACATAATTCTTATAGTAGATGACAACCCGGTTGTTATTGTGATTTAAGTACAGAGTGCTATTGGAACCGGAATTTATAAATAGTTTCGCCATAGGTAATCTGGTGCGAAACCTTTTCAATTCTTTTCGCGAAATATTATTCTTTTGGTCTAAAAAGGTCCAAGGACCTAGGGCGAATACCGGGGTTATCTAATTACTCCTGGTTAAGATCTGCGGTCGGCATCTCCACCCCATAATCTCCATAAGTACTGGACCAATTACGTCCGTGGAGATTTTAGGTAGTAGGTAATCAGGGTCATTTTGGAAGAGTGCAGGTTTTTACCGCAGCTTCTTGACCAGCGCTAGTTGTGGCATAGGTACTTAGGTAAGCCCCGAAGGTACTTACTGGGGTTCGTTGCTTTGGTAGTTGTTGTGTGTTGGGTATCTTCTCCGACGGCGTGCTGTCGGTTTAGTTATTCGTACATACTTCAAGTACTTAATCAGCCAACTCGTTTGCGCGCGCTAAGACAACTCCAAGGTAACAAAACGCCCTTAAGTTACAATACGTATTCAGAAAGAGCATAAAAAATTCCACTAAATGAAAGTAATAGCTGTCAGAGAATGTTAAGAAGGCAAAGCTTAATATGCACTAGGAGTTTATGCCATGATGGTGCACTTCGACTGCAAAAACATGATGATAAACGGAGGGTTAAGCCTGGCTTAAGCATGAACATATTAGGACCGGCTTAAGCCAGACTCAAGTTGATCATGTATCTTTTAACATTGAATTCAGGCTGAAGCCCGCCTAAACAAATTGAAATCGGATGCTGATCATCATTAAATTATAGTAAGCAGGAACAAGTTAAAACGCTTCGCTATTTGCAACTTTAGATGTTAATCAAACTTTAAACTTTTCACGAACAGTAAACACTATTTACAATTAGCAGTCAGACTCACTTCAATCCTTTTCAACCCGAGCGAGGCGAGGTGCATGTGTTGGTTAACGGATTTCTTTGAAAATCATCGGTGTTTCTACTACTGCGCATTTGCAGTGTTGGGCGCTTTATTCAGTATCACATCACGTATCATATTTTCTAAATATCCACGGAGCCACTTCTCTACTGTTTCCCCTTAAATATTTTTTCCTTTTGTTAAATCGCATCTTAATCTTACTTAAATTCTTTTATCTTAGATTCACAAAAGTTTTAACTAACGTTTTAAGAAAGTTAGATGATTTTTGAAAAATGAGCTTGCTAAGCGAGAGTTGTAAACTAAGAGGAGCTTAAAGTTTAAACCTACCATTTAATTATGAAGATAATAATAAAGCATTTAAAGCTTTAAGAAAAAGAAAAATGTGATAAATTAAAACAAATTTAGAGGATATGATGAAACATTATTGTTGAGAATGGGACGATCACGTGCTATGTATAATGACTCCTTGATTAAAAGATCATAAGAGTTGGATGCTCGACTGATAACCTTGAAGCAATCTGATGTAAGAGAAAAAAGCATAAAAAATAATAAATTTTTTATTTAAAAAATTTTAAAAAATTTTCTTTTATTTGCGTAGACATTTCTTTAATAACCATTATCGCATATAATGACAAGATACAGGTATATTGCCGTGTTCTCTAAAAACCAAGTAATAATCCCAAAGTTTTTAATCATATTCCTGCAATATAATAAAAATTTTCAGCAAAGGTCATCTAAATTTTTCCGAAATCTAGAAGTAGTCTGAAATGAAAGTAATAAATAAATAAATAAATAGGTAAAAGCAACTTTCTTAAAACTTCGTATCGAATATTTAATTTTTTTGGGTTTTGACTTTTGAATCTGAAATCTGCTAGCCATGTGAAAGTTGCAATTTTTTCGAAAAAAGCTCAAATTATTTTTATACAAATTTTCTAACTGAGAAGTGGAAAGTTTAATCTACATTTTTTATGAAAAAATCATATTTTTTCAAGCCATTCCTACGTATAAGTTATTCAGTTGTCCGTTAGTACTCCCGTGTTGCTTTGATTAGTTTCATAGTCTTTTATTAAACATGATATACTTTCTTCAGTGGCCGATTCAGAATTTTCTGACAGGGGGTGGGGAACCCTAAATTTTCGCTAAAGTGCCAAACATTATCCAAAATCGTATATTATGATTAAAGCACCGGTTTTATGTTGTCTTTTGGTAGGCAGAATTATTTCTGATGCAAAAAAAGTAAAAAAAAATTGAAATTTTTTTAATGAAAAACTAGCAAAATTAATGCTGAAATCGACACAAATCGCCGAGAAAACACTTGAGAAATCGTTGTAAAAGCTACAAAATCTTTGTTCTGTACAAAAACCACTCTTCTGACGAAAATATATGTTTTTTAGAGCGCCAAGAGAGAGTCAGTAAATATCACGAATGAGTATTATTTTCCCGGCGCGAAGCGCCGAAAAAAATCATGATGAAAATGACTGAAATCTATCAAAAAATACACATCTATTCTTCATTGTGCAAGAATATTTTTTGACGACAAGGGGGCGACCGCCGCCCCACCCCTTTTAAATCCGCTAGTGATTTTCTTGTTTGTTTAGCCGTTGCTCCTTTACTGCATATTTATCAAGAACGCTATGAATCAGATATTGGCAAGAATCCTCACATTTGGTTTTTTGCCTCCGAACTTTGTATCACTGAGTCAAACGGCCACGCAGGCTATATATTATTTCGTTTTTACATTCGAAACTATTTTTATAATAAGCTGCGCTTTTGTTATTCCATGGGCGCTAATCATAGGTTTTCAATTAAATGAATTTCGATACTTTTATGGACTTTACAGTATACTCTGTTTCCCGATTTCCATGATCGTCGCCGCGTTTTTCTTCATCGCTCTACCTGGTGGCATCACGCTGAAGTCTTTACTGGACTTGAGAATCATGGATTGCAGGTACGCTTGCACCTACCCCCCATAGAGGTTAAATTTTCAAGAAATCGGGTAATGGAGGGAAGCACAAAATATTGCATTTAAAATTAAGTTTTATCAAAACAGCTTTAAAAGTGATAAGCTGACATCAGAAAATTATACGGCTAAAATAAAGCAAAATTAAGGTCAAAACGGACAAAAAATAAATTTTTTTTGCGAAAGAACTTGAAATTAACCAGAAACTGCCAATTAAGACTATTTTTACGCTACGTTTACCTTCATGCCAATTTTATGGCCATTTTAGTCCAAAAAAGCTCTCTCTGATTTCCAGACCCATTTATTGATGCTTAGGTTCAAAAATGCATTTGGGGGAGTTGGGGTCTAATATCCTTTAAAATGGAAAAATGGAAAATTTCTGAGATAAATGAGGCAAAATAAAGGATAAAAACCGATGAAAACGAAAAATTTTCTCCAAAAGTGTTTAAAATTGACTAGAAACTGTAGATTAACATAATTTTGACGCAGTTTTAGCATTTATATCACTTTTTGACGTCATTGTGGCCCGAAAAACTCAATATTTGACCTCTAGACTGGCCACGTTGTGCTTATTTGGTTAGGTCTATACGCGAATTACACTGTGTGGGGTGGGCACAACCAGACGGGCCCAGACATGCGCAGTATGGGAATTATGGGGTGAAATTTTGAAGTGCCTTTTTTGGGCCCGAAAATGCTGGGTACGCGTCAAAAACATCGGGGCCCGGTTCCGATATCTTTAGGCTTAAGCCAGGCTTAAACCTGACTTTAATGTTTAAACATACGCGACCAATTTTGAGCCTGGAATCAGCCTAGCTGAAACCTGGCCACTTAACGTTTAAACATTAAGGTCAGATTTAAGCCTGGCTTAAGCCTAAAGATATTGAAACCAGGAACGGTTTTTGGCGTTCCTGACAATGCTCTATCTTTCTAGAGCATAGGGAAAATTTCGGAAAAAATCAAAAAAGTAGAACAAATTAAAGAAAATATAATCAAAACTTGTGTACTAATGGCGCGAAGCGCCGAAAATTTGACACTTTTGAGCAAATAGATAGCTAAAAACGCTTAAAACAGCACCTTTTCTACGAATTTTCAGAAAATTTAAGGAAACTTTTGAAAAATCGCGAATTCTGAGGAGGGTGTGAAAATATTGCTGGGGGAGGGTTGAAAATCCTCGACCCCCAAGATCATGTATGGATGGGCCTAATAACACTAACATAAACGTTGACACGAACCATGGATCTGATACTACCCATTCACTCACTGCAAAGGCGCCAGACGGTTCGACTACTTTTTTTACTTCGTATAGTGAAAAAATAATTCTCTCAACTAATTAGTACGTCCGACGGGGAAATTCGACTAATGGACAACACACACTGCATTTGTTATCATTTTAAATTCAATAAAATTTGGGATTATTCTTAACAAGTGATTTATTGTCCTTGGTCAAATGATAGGCTCTGAATCTTAAAATGTGGCTTATGATGGACCAGATTTGTGCCAAAGACTAACGAAAACGCTGTTTTTTATCGTAATTTTCTGTGATAACCGTGCGTGGACATCAAGAAAATTCTGTGGGGTGAAATCTTAAAAAATTGCCAAAAATCCCAAAAATGTTACTAAAAAAAGAATTCTGGGGGTCTACAGTAATCTGCTAAGGGGGTCAACTTCTGGGGGTGTAAATCCCCCACACCTCCGCGCCCAATAACTCGAAAAATATTTCAAACGATATTAAGAGATAAACGCAAAACATGCATGCATAATTGAAATGAGGTTACTGAAAGCCGTTTACGAGTATAGATTACTTAGCAAGGACAACGTCTATGAAAATAAGAAATGACCGCGAAACATCAGCTAATAAAACTTTATTAATTTAAAACAATTTTTTAAGTTCTTTTTTAAAGGTCAGAATTAATTGGCCTAAAATGGTTGAACTTTTCAATTTGGTTCAACACAATTGCAACAGCGTCCGGACTATTGTTCGCCTTCACTTCCTATCATCAACTGTACGATACAAGCTATCGTTTGAGGCAGACTTGGACTCATCTCACTGTTTTATACATCAAGAGGCATACAGAAACCATGAGCGAAAATCAATATGATACGCATCATATTTTGAATTATATTCAAAAGAATAAAATAAGTTATGAAATCGAGAGAGGAGAAGCAAACTAGATTAAATTACTATGACAGATTTATAGAAGGCAAGCTAGATCTGTTAAGCAGCTGATTTGGCGTATCCAAGATATTATGTTCGCACCTTAAAAATTCAACTACCAAGGTACTTACTATGAAGAATGTGAGCAGGGCCTATATTGCTAGAGATCTCAATGCAGTTTGCAAACGTCAAAACACTGGCATTACAGACCATAGGTGGGCAGCACCAAAATTCTGGGGGGGTGAAAAAATTTTCAAAAGTCAAAAAATGGTCTTAAAAGTGGTCGTATGGCGAAAAACATTGCAAAATTTGAATTCTGGGGGGTATTTTGATTTCTGGGGGTATTTCAACTTCTGGGGGGTGCATACCCCCCAAACCCTCCATGTCCATGTGTGCTGACAACTGACAAGTAATGATAGAGGTGAAAAACACAATTATTTAGCGTTTCTTATCGAGCTCCATCTACTAAAACCAAAAGAACGGGAAAACGGTAAATTTTTCAAAATTTGATTCTGAGGGTCTTGCAAGTGTTTAAAATTGACTAGAAAATGTCCATACTTGTATTTCTACGCTATTTAGTTGTTTATAGCAATTTATAAGGCCATATTATCTCGTAAAAGCTCTGGTCGATTCCCGAGGCCGGATTGACTCACAGACCATTTATCCTGCGGTTCGTCTACGGTATCGCATGTATCTAGCTGCAGCACCATAGGTGGGCGGCACCAAAGTTCTGGGGGTGCAAGATTTTTTCAGAGTTCAAAAAATGGCCTTAAAAATGGTGGTATGGCGAAAAACACCATTTTTTAATGTTTCTCATCGAGCATGATCCATTGGCATCAAAACATTGCGAAAAAAAACAAAAAATTCTCAAAAATTGAATTCTGGGGGGTATTTTAGTTTCTGGGGGGTGTTTTAATTTCTGGGGGTGCATACCTCCAAACCCCCCACGCCCAGGTATATGCAGCACAGCAGGACCGATCTAGGGGTTAGCCGGTCCGGGGGTCAGTAAGTGGGCGTTTCTGTGTCAAAGTAACCTCAAAAACTAGTAAAATGCTAAATAGCATTAAAACTACGTTATTCCAAAGTTTGTGGTCGATTTCAAGCATTTTTTAGGAAAATGTTTCATTGTCATCCATTTGCCCCATTTACTATGGGAAATTTCCCATTTTTGTATTCTGAGGTAGCCCCTTCAATTGCTTGTCCGGTGTATCTAACCAGCTTGGATTGTGTAAAAAAATTTAGACAACATAACTTCGTGGTTCGAGTATGGTGATTGGCATCCGTATAGCAAGTTAGCAGTGCCGCATAGCTGTTGCAAATCCAATCATTTGGGCGCTTGCTTTAATCTGCGCTTGCACCTCGATTACGATCGAAAGCAAGTGGTGCAGGGTCTATTTTTGAGGGGCTGTCTGCGCCCGATGACTCAGTATTTCGCCGTCAGACTTCGAGTCGTCGCTCATCTATTTTTCGCTCTTTTCATCTTTCGATCTTTGTTAGCTGCTTTGCTGTTAATTTTTGCGAAAAGTTACGAACCGCGAGCCGCTGATATTGACGCTACGCCGATCTCGTCATTGTACCGCCAATTTGATGTGAATTTGGTCGACGAGCCGGTCGAAACGAAAGTTGACGAAACTCAGCGTAAGTTATGTACATACACGGGCAGCAACCAAATTTTGGGGGTCCGATGGGCAAAATCACTAAAAAATAGCACTTAAAATTCAGTTCTTAGGGTCTATCGATTTTCGGGGGAATCTTTCAGATTCTCGGGGGTCCAGACCACACGTGTACATAGGGGGTGAGGGGTATTCCCCCCAGAGAGTCAGCCGAACAGGTACTGTCCAGCGATTTTGAGCTGATGCAACGTTTTTTGCATCATTTTTTTGAGGTCAAAAGCAAATAAAATGTCGAAATTTTTCGGCGCGTCGCGCCGGATTAGTATTTTTACGTATTTTTTACTCGAAAGCGCTCAAAATTAATTAATTTTTGCATATTTTAGTGTTAAAAGTGATGCGATGCAGTCAAAATGGACTAAAAATGCATTAAAAATGCGATATTACCTCGAAAAAACCTTTTAAAGGATATTTCGACCATTTTGATCGTTTAAATAGCAAAAAAATCGTGTTGTGAACATTTAATTTACTGTTTTGGATTTTCGGGATTTCACTCCCCCCCTGTCGACCCTGACCTTGTGCACCTATGGTCCAGACCGTGCCCAGCATGGTCGATCTGGTGGGTCCAGCTGATCTGTGGGAATTCAAAAATTCAGCTTTTGAGCTAAAATGACCTCAAAAACTGGTATACATGCTAAAATAGCGTTAAAACTACGTTATTTAATAATTTCTAGTAATTTTCAAGAACTTTTAAAGAACATTTTATATTTTAATCCATTTTTGACCTTCATTTTGCCTCATCTTTCACATAAAATTGATCATTTTTCTATTCTGGGAGTCTAGACCCCCATAACCCCGTGCATGTCTGGTCCAGACCATAGATGACCAGCATAGCCGATCTGAGGATGGGGTCAAAAATTGAGCTCTTTAGGGTCCAAATGACCTCAAAATAGACCCTCTCTGCACGCCTGTGTGTGGTTATGTACGAGTATCTATTGAAACTTCGAAAAATCAAATAGCTTAAAGTTTGATTTCAAAATTAAAAGTACGTTGAACCTTGATCAGACATGTATTTGATTGAATTTTCGGGTGGTCTTTAGACACGTGCGTTTTTAGAGTCTACACGCCCAAAAAAAGAAAAGGGAAGATTTTCTAGAGAAAATAAGGCCAAGTGTGACGACAAAAGAACCAAAACATTTTTTGCAAATTAGCCTCTAGTCTATCAAGCTCTTTTGCTATAGAACTGAAGGGGATTTTTTCTATTCGACTTATGAATTTAATTCGTCCGACTTTAAACAGTTATCTTTAACGACTTATTTTTTAACTAATCAAATCTTTCGACCTCTTCTAGGGAGCTAATTAAAATATATGAGAATCCGCTAATCGAAAGAAAACAATGAGAATGGGCCACATGAAATCAAATACACGGTGGTTGTTGATAGATATAATTCGACCAGAAGATTTTTAAATCTATTTTTGACTTTCAGATTAAACACGTACCTAAGTAGTTAGTTTCCAATTGTGCTTTTCAAATTCACTATACGATTCAGGCAATTAATTAAATTATGAAACTTAATTTTTTCAAATTTCAGCAGGCCCTAGCGTAATTTTTTTAAAATTTCAGCAGGCCCTAGCGATGGAGGGTCAAAACACAAAGAGAAGATAGGTGCTAAGAAAGGTGACGAATTAAGCATAATTATCGCACGTTATTCTATACATTTGATATAAAATTTTGTGCTTCGGTCGGTAGGTCATGGATAAATTTTGTTTTCATTTTACCAAACATGGGCAGAGCCTAATTCTGGGGGTTTGAGTAGTGTAAAACCGACAAAAACCCCAAAACACATTCCAAAAATTCAGTTTTGGGAGGGTCTGTCGATCTTTGGGGGACTACCGGATTCTCAGGTGGTGGTCAAGACCACACATGGGCGTGGGGCTTGGGGGGTATGCACCCCCAGAAGTTGAAATACCCCCCCAGAAATCAAAATACCCCCCCAGAAATTTTTTTTGCTTTTTTAGCAATTCTTTGATGCCATTGGATAGTGCTCAATGAGAAACGTCGGAAAATGGTGTTTTTTTCGCCATACGACCACTTTTAAGACCATGTTTTTACCTTTGAAAATTTTTTCACCCCCCAGGAATTTTTTCACCCCCTCCCCCAGAATTTCGGTGCTGCCCACCTATGGTCAAGACCCCAAACACTCTTCCCAAAGTCCACTTGTGGAGCTGACTAAGAATACATAATTTTATTCGGGGCACATATCTTTTTCTATCTCTTGATTTTTCCGATAGAAAATTCGGGCTCAACTTTGCATTGCAAAAAACAAAGCTCGACAAAAATTTAAAACGAATCTGAAGTAAACAAAAATCTCACTTAAAAAATTGACAACAAAATTTTCTAACGATTAACAACTATTTTTCAAACTGAGAAGAATTCAGATTGTTCCCTATCAGAAACAAAGTTTTGTAAAGCCCCTGAGATTATCGTGCTTCTGAGTATATTGCACAATATATGATATAATGCGCTATCATGTTATTTCTTTAGCTAGAACCTTCGCATACATTTTTTCTGTAAATAATGATATTATGTGATGGATTTAAAGGGACTAGGGCGGTGACGTTTCTATTGGACTAACATAGCTGGCGAAATAATGAACGTATATGTATTTTTCGGTTAATTTTCGGAATCATTCGTCTCAATTTCTCGACTTTTTCTGCGTTATTGGATAATACTTACATATTAATAAAAGCATATGTACATAGTGATGGCCTTCTACCTTTTTCGGCTTAGAAGTCATATTTTGGCGCCAGCAATAAGTTTCAATGACGATTAAACGATTTTTTCATGGGTTTCCTAAAACGAAAATTTAATAATTTGAGCTCCAATGAAGATGTAAGATAAAAAATCTACTTATTTCTAGCCGTCTTACAGCCCAGACTTCCAAGTTTCTGGCTGTTATTAGCATCCACGCCCACATGTGGTCCAGACCAGGCATGCACAGCAAGGGAATTCTGGAAGAGTAATTTTAAAGTGCCCATTTGGGCCCAAAAATGGTGGGTAGCGTCTAAACATCGTATTCAGCGTTTCTGACGATGTTCTCTTTCTAGAGCATAAAAACATGAAGCATTTCAGAAAATCAAAAAAATACGAACAACTGGAACAAGATATAGTCCAAACACGAACATATGGCGCAAAAATTCGACCCTTTTGAGCAGAAAAATAGCTAAAACCGCTTGAAAAAAGCACGAATTTTCAGGAAACTTTTAGAAACTTTCGAAAAATCTTGAATTCTGAAGAAGGGTAAAATAATTTCTAAGGGGTGAAAAGTTTTCTGGGGGTGTAAGCCCCCAAACCCTCCTCCAAGATCATGTATGGTCCAGACCCCCGCCCCCACGTTCATGTTTGGGTCCGTCCTCCTTGCGAAAATCCTGGATCCGCAACCACACCTGGGCGTGGGGGTTTGGGGGTATGCACCCCCAGAAACCAAAATACCCCCAGAAATCAAAATACCCCCCCAGAATTCAATTTTTGAAAAATTTTTTTCGTTTTTTTTTCGCAATTTTTTGATGCCAATGCATAGTGCTTGATGAGAAACGTCGAAAAATGGTGTTTTTATTGCCCTACCACCATTTTTGAGGCCATTTTTTGACTTTCAAAAAATCCTTGCACCCCCCCCAGAATTTTTTGCTGCCCACGTATGTCCGCAACTGATTATGCCGCCGATTTCTCAGCTGCCACCGTGCCCAGAAAGAAAGTCATTGAAATAAAAATGAAAACGAAGACCGTTCCTCGTCGCGCCTTGCAAAGGCGCCGTGCACCAAAGACCCCATCAGATTTATCACGATATCGTTCATCCATTGGCGAGGCCAAAAAGACGGATAAAATTGATCAAATTGAAAGCTCGAAAGAAGATACTGGTATAATCTTAATGTTTATTCCCCTCCACATCCTAAACTAGATGCATTCCACGGAATACATTCCTAAAATAAAAACGCATTCCATATAACTTGACTGTCTTCAACATATGAAAAATATATCATCAAGATTTCCAAGTATCTTTGATTTTTGGACCGAACTTACAAAAGTTTCAATAAGCCCAAAGAATCTGAATTAATATTGATGGTACGGGCAAAATATTAACTTTAGACATTTCTCGTTAAGCTTTATGCACTATCTAGTATTAGACAATTAAAGAATAAAAAATTTTCCAATATGGCAGTTTGATCGATTTTGCAGGGTCTATGTCCTCAGAATCCACAAAACTCCATGCCCATGTTTGTAGCTTATGACTATAATACACTCATTCGGTACTTTTAAGTCATTTGTTTGATTGATATTGTTACTCAAGCGCTAATGAATTTGCTATTGTTGCCAGAACGTTCTCTGTTGAATCAATAAGGTATGCGTAATTTCAAATGACTTATTTGACCAGTTCAGATCAATTTTGGCAACGACTAATGTTGGGCGTGGAGACTGTTGCAATGACTAATTCTGCAATGATTTCAATTTTAATTTAATTTGTTTCTCACAGATTTTTTATGCTTTAACCACATAAAGGACACAATAATTTTTAATTCAGAATGAGCGATTGTCAGTTGTTGCTCTTGTCTTAGCAAAATAAGAAAAGTGGAAAAAGCATTCAACAATTGAAAATACTTAGGTACGTATTTTTCATGGGGATAAATTGTGATTTTGGACAGTGTGCTTATTTAGTCGGTGCATGTACCTTGGCAAGACATGGGTAATTTTGAAAGAAACTTCAAATCTATGAATTCATAACATTGTACTATTTCCGATTAAGTTTTCCCGAAATAACGCTTCATTAAAACATTTAAAAATAAGTATTATGATGCCCAAACTTTAGTTGTTTACGCAAGGCCAAAAAAATCTTCTTGCTCAGTTTCGCGCCAATTTAAATTATGTTTCTAATCACTTGCGCAGTCGCTCCTGGCACAAGCGAATCGATAAGATCACCTCAGAGTCCTAAGAGCAGACGTAGGAAAGCTATAGAAGCCGAAAATCCACCTGAGATACCACAACCGATCGAAGAAACGGAACAAGATGATGTCGATGTGACCCCCACATTGCCATCGCCCGAAACATCACCGAAAGTCGTTGGAAAAGCAAAGCAGCCTAAAAAATCAGGAAAGAAGACCAAAATTTCATCCAAAACATATCGCAGCGCGCCGCGCAGTCGCAAGAAAACTGGGAAGACTCCCGTTTCGGCTAAGGCGGCGTCTAAGAAAGGCCACAAATCGATCCCCACACACCCGAAAGTAACTAAAACTGCCAAGAAATCGCCAGTCGGAAGCAAACAGACAAAAACTGTTCAGAAATTTAAGAAATCGAAAAAGCGTTCGAAGTCACCGGCCAGGAAACGATAATCAAAAAAGGTGTCAAATTTTATCGCATTTTGTACAGTAATGGGCTAATATTAACTCGCTTCTATAATCGTTTGCGCGTCTTCATCAATTGTATGTTAGGTATTAATCTTGTTTCACTTCAATAATGAGTAGACCATGCGTTTATTTCGATTGTCACAAACCAATTTACATATTTTATCTCAGGCGCTACGTCCTGGACAGAGCCAAAATTTTAGGGAATATGTGCAGTATACAATCTTTAAACGTTTTAAAACGACCAATTTTATGTAGGACACAAAAAATGTCATACCAACGTTCCTCGTCATTCTTAATAGAAAATTGTGAACGTAGTTTGAACGGGTTGAATCTGGGGTCTATGGTTTTACGCCTCTGGCTGGGATCACCAATCCCCTAGCCCTTGCTGTGGCCTCAAGTGAAAAACCAAGCTATCATAATTTTATGCATGACAAATTGCTACTGATCGTCCACTCTCCAGGCTGAATCGCAAATGTAGGTACCTACATATGTATACCTATAATAATTACTAAATGAAATGCTTGCTATGGCTTTGAAAAATTAAATTTTACTAATCGGTTTATAAAAAATAGTTCGAAAAAGCTTTGGTATGTACTTAGTTATAAAAAGAATTACGTAGGTAATCTCAATTGGATTTTATCACTGAAATTTCACAGGCCCTGAATTTCGGGAATAACCTTATAGTCTGTTTCGCACAGTTTATGCATAAATTTAAAAACTATGTCCGGCGATTATAGCATTGATTTGATATACAAATTATCGTAATCCGTCGATCGGCTTACTTTCGAAAAAATTCTTAAAATGTATGCCCGAACGTACATATGTGAAACAGACTATAAGTAAAGTCTGTTTCACATAACTTTGTGCATAAATTCTAAGATTTTTCGTCGACAGTAGGCCGAGGGTTACGATATTCATATATCAGATCAATGCTATAATCGCAATCTGTCAGCTTATTGCCTTAGATAGTTTTACAATTTATGACCGAAGTTGTGTGAAACAGACTATAGATACGAGGTAATCTCAATTGTATTTTGTCATCGAATTTTCACAAAACCTGAATTTCAGGAATAGGGCGGAATTGCTTGTCATGCATATCTTCGAGAACTTTATGGGAATTTTGACCCCGCCCAATAACAGTCCGTTTCACACAAGAGTTTGGGCATAATCTGAACTATCATTGACAATAAGTCGACATATTGCGATTGAAGCATGATCTGGTATATAATTATCGTAATCAGGCGGCTTACTGTCCGTGAAAATTCTTAGGATTTACGCTCAAACTTATGTGAAACAGACTATAAGTTAATTGCAATAAAATTATACTCCCTCTCAGTTATCGTGACTTGCAGCGAAGTTAATTACAAAATACATTTAAAACTTTCAATTATTTCCACAAATGTATTTAAAATCGATCAAAAAGAAGCATCGACATTTAGTAAATTATTATCGATTCTTTTAAGCTTTACATCGACGATCCGATTATGTGAGTGTTTGACCGTCCTAGCTATCAAATGTGCACGTGCATGATCAGAGCACAATGATTGAACCTATGTAACAAAACACGTACCTATCAAAAAAAGTAAAATTATTGATTTTTTATTTATTTGGAAAGTCCGAAACTCAAATTGAAAACTTAGTACACTGCTTTGTATTGAGTTTGAAGTATTCTTTCAAAATCAATACGTATTAAGAAATGATTTTTTAATTATCAATTTAACTATATGGCATGTTTCGTTAATCCAAACAAATTATATTCCATGCTTCATGAATCTACAAAATCTTAAGCAGCGAATAACAATCTTGAAGACAAATCCAAAAATTTTAGTAATTTTAAAATAAACATATTGAAAACTTTTCGGATAATACATATATGGCAAAATCAAATCTAAAACAGATTAAAAATCAAAAGTAATTACGCAAAAGTGCTTGACGAAATCTACCTGTTAAAATTATTTTAAACATCAAAGTCGAATTAATAAAGTAAGACACACGCTTGACTTTAATTATTTACGAAATCATGCATCAAAAATAGGGAAATTCGTCAGACTTGTTAAATAATGTCTCTTGCGAAATATTTATAAAAAAGTTTCATGCATTAAATCTTGCTATATAATCGATGTTATGAACTCACCATAGCAAAATAATTGTGCACTCCGCTCCAAAGGTGGGCAGCATCAAAATTCTGGGATGTGCAAGATTTTTCAAAGGTCAAAAAACGATCTTAAAAATGGTGATGGCGAAAAAATACCATTTTTCAACGTTTCTCCTCGAGCACTATCCATTGGCATAAAAAGATTGCGAAAAAAATTTTCCAAAAATTGAATTCTGGGGAAAGGGGTATTTTGGTTTCTGGGGCATGCATGGGCAGCAACAAAATTCTAGGGTTCTGATGGGGCCAAGTTGCCAAAAACAGCACCAAAAATTCAATGGAGGTCTATCGATTTTTAGGGGTCATTTAGATTCTGGGGGTTTCAGACCCCATGCGTATGATATGTATGGTCTAGACCATTGATGAACAGCATGGTTAGTCGAATGAGGGTCAATTAGAGAGCCTTTTTGAGCCAATATGGTCTTAAAAGTAGGTATAAATGCTAAAATAGCGTCATAACGATGTTTACACACAATCACTGATCAATGTCGAGCACTGTTGCAGAAAATAGTTCATTTTCATCGGTTTTTTCAATCACATTATCATATTTTTGCCCTAAAAATTTCCAGTTTTTTACATTCTGAAGTCAATACCTCCCAAATTATCCAACCAGGGCATGTCATAAGGGACTTTTTGCAATTTTCTATCGCCGTAAAACCCTAAATTGATTTTAAAAAGATAAAACATGATTAGTTTTATTTACCAGCATTGCTTAAAAGCTTTAATCAGTAAAACATCACATAGGTAGTATTCGAACCACTTTTGCAATTTGACGTACCTACGTACTCTTTGACTGTTAAAAGTTCGAACTTGACCTGGGCCCGATTGCTCGACTTCACATTAATAAAGGCTAACTATTAAAAATTGACTTTATATGGTCATCCGGTTGCTCGACTTTACCTTAACGCTAACGACCATTAACATTGCCTTAGCGACACCATTAGCGTTAAGGTAAAAGCTTAACTAATGGTTTCGTTTAGGTTTGTTAAAATCGGGTTGCTCGATTTGACCATTAATTAATGGTCGAGCAATTGTAAAGGGAAGCTTAAGTGGTACCATTAAAGAAACCATTAACAAAAACTCCTAATGGCTGCATTAAGAGAAGTCTAATGGTAGCGTTGAGGTAAGCTTAATGGTTGCGTTAAGGAAAGTTTAATGGCTGTGTTAAGCTTATGTGATTCACAAGGATTGTTTTAATTAAGTAGATATTTATAAAACTTAATGAGAGAAATGAGTGAAAACGCTCATTAGTCTGGGTGAAATATACTTGATTGATTGTACAGATATGGAAAGTTGATTGCCTGTGAAGATAAGGAAATTTAAGAATAAAGAAATAAAAATGAGAAATGCCATTTTGATTTTTGCGCATTTTCGGCTTCCACTAAAAAATGAAGAAGCCAACTGGAAAGAATTCGGTGTCGAATAAAATATGTGGTTAAATTCATAGTCACCGAACTTTTTGAATCAAATTTTTGATTCAAAAATTCAAATAAAGAAGTTCATTTGACTACGGATAGTGAGCATGCGTCATATTATCAGAAGTATAAGTATGTAATTGGAAGAAGTGTCATTTTTAAGTGTAGAAAATAATCAACGAGTTCGTTAAGGTAGCTTCCGACCTACCTTAAACAATTAACCTTGACAAATTCACTGAGGTCGTAAAGGAGAAGCCCAGCACCCCAATTTCCCTTAAAGAAACCATTAAACGCTTAATGGGAGTGTTAAGGCTTCAATCAAGCAACCGGTCTTAAAATAGCCATTAAAAGACCGAGCCTTAATTAATGGCTGCACTAAGGTCGAGTCCAGCAACCAAGATTAAAATCGACCTTAGACTTCCCTTAAAGTCGAGCGTAATGGTTGAGTCGAGCAACCCGATTTTTTTAATGGTTCCTTTATGGTGGAAATCAGACCTAACGCGACCTTTAGTTAATGGTTGTGTTAAGGCGGCCGATAAGGTTAAGGTAAACCTTTATTAATGGTCGAGTCGAACAACTGGGCCCTGAACATCGTAGAAAAGATGTGACAATTGTCTTGCTTCAGTTTGATAATATCCCATCTGCTCGTTTGTTTTTATAAAGGTTCGAAATTGTGCACAAATTGTCTGGCGATTTAGGCCAGATTCGTTTATCAAAAGCAACGTATTTTAATTGAAAACGATAAAATTATCAATTTCCGGCGCTTGACACCTTAAAGACGGTTTTTCATACTGTCAGAAACGAGAAATTGGCTACGGTAAACTTCTAAAGGTCGAAAAAACAAGTTTCAGCGCACACGACATATTACTATTCGTGATGAAATGGATCCTCAATTTCAATTTATCCGGATTCGGGTCCTATTTCCGCAATATTCGTATCCGGATAGTAGCTTTGACAGCATCCGGATCCGGATTCGTATCCAATATGATTAACATCTTAGCTGATTTTAGCTATTAATGTATTCTTAATTTGATGTTTTTGCACTATCGTCGTTATCATATTCGCTATCGCAACGCAGGCGTGTAGATGGCCTTACGAACTAGGTGGCAAAAGAACTCCAAGTCAGATATTTTGGCAACTAGAAGATTGGCAAAAATAATGGTACCTACTCGTATTTTAAGGGTTTCTTAACGAGCTCGATACAATAAAGAAAAAGAACTCAAAATAAGTACACATATTTCAACTTTTATAAAAAACATTGTAGCGTTCGAAACAACCATACTACTGATTTCTCAATACGAGTATTCCTCCCATCTCGACTTTACTCAAAAGATTCTAAAGTCATTATGTCCATTACTAACTCTGGCATACGTATGTCAAAAACGCAATACAGAAAATAAATAATTCTGCGCTGAACGCCTGAAACTTGTGTTTTATGAAAATTTGGGCTGTTTGGAACACATAAATACATACAAAAACAAATAAATCCAGGCGCAGAGCGCTTAAAAAAATTGAGCCTATTTGCACCCAAAAAATGTATTAAAATCTAATTGATGCTCTTTCAAGTGCGCTTGAAGAATTTTTAGTTTGTTCTAGGACCTTTATAAAGAAAAATCGTACTTCAAAAGTTTTTAAACACTGATCTCCAGTCGCGTCCTCTTCTTTTTCTTTATCATTTTTGATATCGTCATTTTCATCGTCACTATTGTAACTACGAGAGTTACACGGTTTGGCGAACTTGTGTTAGCAGTTCGCGGTAGCCACTTACATAGCCAATACTAGTAGCTATCTACGATAGTGCACTGTGGGCTATGCCTTCGGTCTTCCCACTATTTCCCAAATTTTCAATATTAAAAAACAATAAGATACTTGTCCGGTAACATAGAATTAAGTATATGATAATAGTAATTGTTTTATGCATTACCGCTCGTATTAGTTTAGAACATTCGATCTGAGTTAAAAGTATTCCAGTATTATGTTATTTTAACGTTAACTTCATTTACTGTAATGGTCCTATGAGGCCATCTTAGTTAGTTGGTTGGCTGACGTACGATTGTATAGTGGAGTACGTTTTCTATTCGTTTTTGCGTTATTTTGTTGTCCGGCAGCAAGCCGTGTATATAGCGATAGAAATAAAATAGAAAACCTACCCAGGGGTTTCGTTATACCGCGGGTAAGGTCGGAAATTCCCATCGTCGAGGATTTCGGGATTCTTAGTGGAGGACTAGGTAAATTTCGTATGATTATTTATTTCGTTCAAAAGTCTCAATTCTTTTCTCAATCCTAAAACTGGTCAAAAATATTATTTAATCTTTAATGATGATTGATCAGTCTAGAGCTCGTTGGTGTTGTTTTCAAATTTCATTGTGCTACGTACACTAGGAACCAAAAACATTTCTGATCGATTCGAACCCAGAAAATAAGTTAATTCATCAACTTGAGCTTTGAGATAGGTCAACTGACCTTCGCGGCAATACCGAGATTTAGGTAGGTAGTCTTAGGGCTTAGTGCGTAGCTGCTGAGATCACCCGACAAGAAGCGGTCAGCAATATTAGGACCGAGGGGATCGAAGCCGTAAGGTCTGTAAGGGTCCAAAGACCGAAGTCGTCCCAGACTAAGCGATCGGGGCCAGCGCTGAGAGCAGATCTAAGTACCTAAGTACCTAAGTAAGTCTCGAAGGCAAATACACCCGTGTTCGTGTTGTTTTAGTAAACACGGACCGGCTCATGTATTTACACTATCATCCCTTGGGACATAAATTCTTTTTGTTTGAGTGTGCTCCAAAAAGGCACAGCATGGTAATTCTAAAAAGTGAAATTTTGAAATGCCTTTTCGGGCTCAAAAATAGGAGATACGCGTCAAAAACAACGTTTTCGGCGTTTCTGACGATGCTCTATTTTTCTAGAGCATAAAATTGATAAGAAAATCTGAAAAAAAGCAAAAATTCAAACAAGTTGAACAAAATGTATCCAGAAAATGAGTAAATGGTACGAAGCGCTTAAAATTGACGCTTTTTGAGCAAACAGATGGCTAAAAACACTTGAATCAAGCACAAGGAAGTTTTAGAAACTTTTGAGACATCGTGAATTTTAGGGGATGTGTAAAAAATTTCCAAAGAGGGGAGGAGTGGAAAAAAATTTTCTCTGTGAGAGGGAGTGAAACTTCCCAATCATGTATGGTATTGCTCACTAAAATTTATAATTATCGCATTTTCAGATACAACTGTGATGATTGGAAATGGACATGATAAAATACAACTAAAATTTACTACATGCAAAATGATCAAAATCGCTGCACAAATGAGGGTATCGCAACAAACCAGAACCGTATTGGAAGTTAGCGAACGGCGGCCGCCACCCCTCCCCCTCTTGACCGAAAAAAGTTTTAGAAAGGTAATATAATGCACAGAAAGATGAAAAATCGCAGATCTTTGTCGAGAAATCTTCAAATTTTCGGCGCTTCGCGCTGGATGTGAAGTAATTTCTATCATTTTGGCTTAAGCGCGACCAAAAAAATGACTCTTTTTATATAGCTTTTCAAGTTAAAATTTTTTTTCCTAAAAAAGTTTGAATTTTATGATCTTAATGGATAGATCATGTCGAGAAACGTCAAAAAATGCGGTTTTTGCGAGCTATCCCGTCGAATTTTCTAAAATATAGACCAATTTATGTTGGCTCCGCTCCCGTGCGTGGGCAGTAAGAAAAATTCTGGGGGGGGTTGCAAGATTTTTCAAAGGTCAAAAAGTGGCCTTTAAAATGGTGGTATGGCGAAAGAACACCATTTTTCGACGTTTCTCATCGAGCACTATCCATTGGCATCAAAAAATTCCGAAAAAAAGAAAAAGTTTTCAAAAAATTGCAATTCTGGGGGGGGTATTTTGATTTCTGGGAGGGGGTTGTATTTTGTATTTTTTGTATTATTTATTTATTATTTATTTACGTGTATTTTTGCATCAAGAAATCCTTATATTATTTCGACGCCAAAAGTCTGTAGAATTAGAAAAATCTGCGTATGTATGAAAATTCGGCTAATGGAGCACATGTGCCCCATTTAGGAAAGTTAAAGTAAAATGGTAAAATTGCACAATTTACATAATTTACACAATTTACGCAAGCCAAGAAAGAGCACTACGAGATTCACAAGGCAGACTGGCCTTTATTCTTCTGGGTATAATCCTCTTGGTTATAGCAAGTAAACAGAAGCACAAAAAATGTATATACATAAGCATATATGTAAGTAGTTAACGACTCGAAATTTGGGTGGGGGTCTCCACCCCAACCATTAGGGAAAATGACCTTCAATTTTGTCGAATGGTCAATGGGGAGAGGGGTCAAAAATTTTCTGACTTCGGGGAATGGGGACGACACCAATTTTGTGTGGGAAGGTTTCCCCAACATCCCCGTTACATTTCATAAATGATCTAGAATTCTGAGTGCGAGTGAGAGGCAATGTTTTATATGGAATGGCTGTTTCGTTTAAAAAAGGCAAAAACAATCGACCAAAAACAAGCTTTACTCAGAGCAAAAGCTATTGTAAAAATCACCGAAACAAGCAGAGCTTTGTTTTACCAGCTTATAATTTTTTAACTCAATTAATAATAAGTTTATAATTAAAAAAATTATACAGGATTTTTAATTCTGCGTCAATTTTTTTGAAAGCTTTGGTATGGGTGGAGCACATATGAGTGAGGAGGTTGGGGGTTGGGGTTCATCCGCCTAATAGAATCTTAATCTTCAGAAAAATCGATAAGCCCATCGAGATTGAATTTTGTTGCTATTCTGCCCCATCTGTCACATTCAGACTTTGGCTGCTGCCCGTATGGTGAAACCCTGATATGCATATATTTATTGTGTAAAGAAAAAATCTTCTTGCCATGATTGAACGAACACTACTTCTTTACATTTCCGGACTAGTGATGCATTTTCTATATGCAGTGTGAGGGCGTGAATAAATATGCATATCGGGGTTTAAGAACAATTATTCTGGCGAATAACAAATGAAAATTGAAATTATTCTACAAAAGCGCTTTAAAATAATCACAAACGCTTTAGGTGCAATTTTAACACCATTTCAGCATTTATGCCAATTTAGATGAAAAAGTTTTCATGTTGAACCCTAGATCGCATAGCTGGACGGTACCAAATTGCTGGGGGTTGCACGATTTTTCAAAGATCAAACAATGGTGGTATGGCTGAAAAAACAATTCTTCAACGTTTCTCATCGAGCACTAACCATTGGCATCAAAAAATTGCGGACAATTCCAAAAAATTGGATTCTGTGGGGGAGGGTATTCTAGTTTCTCGGGGAGGGGGTGCATACCCTACTTGATGATGCATATATGGTCCTCAAGTTTACAGGTCGCCGTAGCACAGCAAGCCTGAAAATTAATGATAACTTCCGAAATCCAGATAAGCCCGGCTGGATCTGACTAACGATCTCATTATCATTGACAGACAGATCTTTTTCAACAATCTAAACATAATTCTAATAAACTGTTAAGTTAGTGTCATTCATCTCTCTACGTCACTGGAGTTTTTAACGCTGAGGAACGAAATTCGAGTTGAAGCACAACTCAGAAAAATGATAATGGAACCATTTCATATCTACGCGCCGAAATGATTTGCGTAATATAATGCATTTATTATGACAAATAATATAATACAAAAATGATGCTGCATTTATTCGCAACCCGAACTTAATTCAAGCCGCTTTACTTGCACGTTTAATGTCTTGTTGGATACCTACTACAAACATAAATTTAGAAGCATAGCGATTTTAATGGTTAAACACACAATTTTTCATTTTTTCAATTTATTCTACTCGAGTTGGGATGATTTTGTTGCGGTCGCGCCGGTTGACTTGATGTTTCGCTTCTCAAACGCTGCACTTCGCTATAGAGACCTCGCTGAACTCGCAGCAATTCTCTGTACACGTGCTGCAGCTCCTACGAAAACCAAATTTTAAAACCCGCGAAGAAAAATAAGATAAAAAATCGGTCAGTATCATCACAATCATACCTGGGCGTGGGGAGTATGTACCATACGTGGGCAGCAAGAAAATTCTGGGGGGGTGCAAGATTTTCTGACGGTCGAAAAATGGTCTTAAAAATGGTGGTATGGCGATAAAAACACAATTTTTCGACGTTTCTCATCAAGAAGCACTATCCATTGGCATCAAAAAATTGCGAAAACATGAAAAAAATTTCAAAAATTAAATTCTGGGGGTATTTTGGTTTCTGGGGGGTGCATACCCCCACGCCCAGGTGTGGTATGCACCCCCAGAATTCAATTTTGGGAATTTTTTTTGTTTTTTTCGCCATTTTTCGATGCCAATGGATAGTGCTCGATGAGAAACGTTGAAAAATAGGTTTTTTTTGCCATATTACCATTTTTAAGGCCATTTCTTTACCTTTGAAAAAATTTTGCACCCCCCCAGAGCTTTGGTGCCGCCGACATATGATCACAACGCCCGAATATTCCATTCTCAAATTTTTAAATTTCTCAATTTGGCTTGGGGAACCAGCCATAAGTGGGCAGCACCAAAATTCGTGGGGCGGGTGCAAGAAAGGTTAAAAATAGTCTTAAAAATGGTGGTATGGCGAAAAAACGCCATTTTTCATCGCTTGTCATCGAGCACTATCCATTGGCATCAAAAATTGCGAAAAAACGAAGAAAATTTTCAAAAATTGAATTCAGGAGGGGGTATTTTAATTCCTGGGAGAAGGGGTATTCGGCCTTCTGGAGGGGGGTGCATACCCCCTTTCACGTGTCGGAACCAGCTCAACAGTTAGTACAGGACGCCTATGAATTTCGGAGCAAAAATTACAGTGGGAGGATATGGTTGGAATCGCCACTCAATGCGGACCGTCCCAACACCAGCCGCGAGGACTTGAGATTTGTTACACCCCTCCCCGACTTTTGGGAGGCCTGAATTTTTAAAAATTTAAAAAAATCTTTCGGATTCTTTGGGCAGAAATTTGCGTTTTTGGCCGTTTTAGGAACTTTTTGCCATCTTTGACTCAAAACAGAAGGTCGTTCACCCTCCTCGACTTTTAGGCAGAAACTCACGTGTTGGCCATATTTAGACATTTTTTGCCATTTTTAACCCAAAGCATAAGTATGTATATTGACCCCAAAATTTGACAGAACCGCCACCATTCAAAGCTTACTTCAGGATACGTTTCCTTTACTTCACAACATTTTTCGGATACCCATGACTAGAGAGAGGTTGATGAAAAACGTCGCAAAATACATTTTTTGTCCAATTTATTGCCTTTTTTAATTAAGCGGACGAGGATACCAACCAATTTCGATCTTCGTTTCACACTTTACACCTTCGACCCACGTATTAAAGCAAAAAGCTCGCTGATTAAAGTGTTTTTGGCATTTTCCGTTGATTTTAAGCAAAAATTGGAAGGTGGATACATAATTGTATAAAATTTTGAATCAGCTAAATGTATTGGTGCAGGAGAAGATGGAATCTCGCGAATGGTCATACTGTATCCTAAAAGCCTCAAATCTAGGATGTTACCCCCAAATTTGAGATGCAATGCGGCGCGTGCGACCCCTAAATCTTAACAGTGCCGTCCTTTTTTATTTAGCAAATATGTTCACCTAATCATTGTCCGGAAGAGCCAGAGCAAGAAAGCTTGTAAAAAAGTGTGTGCTTCGATTTACGCCAGGTATACTTTAAACTTTAAACAAAACTAATTTAGGATAAAAATTCGGTCTATTAACAATATTGATCCTAGGAGCTTCAACTTGGGTTAAAACAATTTATTTCAGTTTTAATAGAACAAAGATGAAGGGAATCAATCGATAGAAGTGTTGCGATAAGATTTACTCATTGTCGTACAACGAACGTTTTAAATTCAGAATTTTATATCTTCCAACTAGTTACATATCAAAGATTTTTTGTCTAAAAGTTTGTCTGATTTGATCCTATAAACAAATTTTAGGAAATTATAGCGAATGGCTAAGCTAATTGAAATAAAATGTGTGAGTCATCGATAATAGCAGCAAGGCAGAAAGCTAACTAAAAATTAATCTAAAAACTTTCAATTCTTCCATATAAATATTTACACTAAATCAATAGCATTATCCAAAAGAGCGTATTATGTATATGTATGTACTAACCATATCGATTTTGAACCTTTACACTAACCAACAGGCCCGTATCCAGGATTTTATTTCGGGAGAGGGGCCGAAAATTTATGAGGCCAGATATCTCGAGAACCATTAAAAGATAAACAAAAATAAAGGCAGCTTTGAGCGTATCTCGGCGAGCTCTATACAATGGTGAGGAAGAATTTAAAAAAAATTTCACATCCATTCTATATTGATATGTACATATACAGCAAATTTATTATCAAGCTGATTTTTCATTACTTAATCGACGAATTATTTCTATCTCTTGCTCTTTGTATTTAATCACTGTGCTTTATAGAGGGAAACAATACGGCTAATGAATGATTCGGCGCGAAGCGCCAAAAAAATTGACATATTCTACAAGTCAAGCTCAAATTTGAGCGGTTTTGAGCGGAAAACATAAAAAACATATTTAATCAATAAATACAGCGCGAAGCGCCGGAAAAATTTCATGTTTCCTATGTTATAACTCAAATTCAAGCTGTTTTGATGTGAGCTAGAAGGCAAAAACTATAGCTGAACAATAAATCCGACACTGCGGAAAAATTGACATGCTCTGTCTAACTCAAATTTGAGCGATTTAGAAGACATTGTACATAAGACAACAAATCTGACGCGAAGAGCCGTAAAATTTTGAGTTTACTACCTCAAAAGTACGCTAAAAACTCTTTTGTTGGTGTTTTAGAAGCACTTCGCCAATTTCCCATTTGGGGGACCCGTCAGGAAAATTGTTTTCACATTTCGGGAGAGACCGCCCCTCCTGAATACGGGCCTGCTGACCACCCATTAATGTGAATCTTTGGCCGTCTTGCGTTCAACACATACGCGCATAATCAAATTGGATCACAAACGAGTATAAAAAGTGTAAATTGATTATTTTTATTTTTTTAGAATTTAACAAAATAATTTCAAAATCAACTAAATTAAAACGACTGTGCCTCAATCAAACAATTTTCTATAAGCAATCTGCATATCTTACGGTTCTCTGAAGAGAAGAGTCGGCCGGATTCCAACGCAAATAATACTCGTTCCATAATTTAATGCGCCTAATGGAACAACAGGGCATAAGCACGTGATTGGCAGTTTCGCTGTTGTAAAGCGGGTTAAGAAAATTTTCAACGTTATCGTTGACGAACGACCATACGGAATTAGTTTTCTCGCGTACTTGCTTAAACGTCAGACTAGAGTTAATGTACGAAGTGAAGAGCATCGAAACGTTATAACACATGGACGGGGGGCAGGCACGATTCTCTGGGGAGGGGTTCGGACCTTCCCCAAATTCAGAAAAAATCGGAAAAAAGGACTTTTTAAACGTTATTTTGTGCTATTTTCGGCCTTTTTGAGCTTAGTCTCCCTAAATAGGACGGCCAGCTACGTGCCTACGTGGGGGAAGGGGTTTAAAGGGGCAGCAGACCATACGTTGGCGTAGGAGGATGGTTGGGGATTTGCACACTCAGAATTTAATTATCGATATCACTTATATGGTACGCTTCGTTAATCTTGACATAATATCCCATGGATATATAGATACAATAAAGGAACCTTTAGAAGATAAATCACTGACAATGTTGATTTCGAAATAGATTTTTACAACGAACAAAGTGTCAATGTTTTTTAAACCGCCACCCAATCGTATAGCGATGAAGTACTAGCGAATTCTACTGTTTTCAGTATATTCAGTCATCGAAAATTCTTGAGCTATCGCCAGATATGCACTGCATGGGAATTTGGGGGTTGAAATTTCAAAGTGCCTTTTTGGGCCTAAAAATCGTGGGTAGGCGTCAAAAACATCGTTTATCGGCGTTTCTGACAAAGCTTCATCTTTCTAAAGCATTAGAACACAGAAAATCTAAAACAATTAAAAAGTCATAATAAAATGAAGAAAATATACTCAAAACATGAGTATATGGCGCGAAAATTTGACGCTTGCGAGCAAATAGATAGCTAGAAACGCTTAAAAAACACCTTTTCTGCGAATTTTGAGAAAGAGAAATTTGAAAAATCGCGAATTCTGGAGGGAATGGGGGCTGAAACCCCGCCCCCATGATCATGTATGGCTATTACGTGGCTACTTTCTGATGTCTCGTTTTCGAAAAAAAATTTTCATTTGCTGCCGACGTTTTACAGTATGATGAATAACAGTAGCAACATTTTGTCCGAAAACCAGCATCTGCGCAATCTTGAATTTATAGAAATTATGGGGAAGAGATCTCGATCACCTGGTGCAAAAAACAAGCGAACTACAGTCGAATACGCATAATATTGCTTTTTCTTGAAAGCAATTACAACTGATTTTAGTTTTTTAGAAACTTGAGAAGAATCGTAGTGAAGTCGATTACTCCCCTTCATCCATCCAGGATTGATATTATTTACCCCTCCCGAGTTTTGTCAAAAACTTGGACTTTTAGTCAATTTAAGGTGCTTTATTTGTCAATTTGAGTCGAAAATCGGAGATAATTCGCCCCGCTAACAATGACAAATACCACACCCAGGCAATGCCCCATATCGGCCTATCACCAGGACGGGTCGAACGGAAAGTTGGACCAAGGCGAAGGGGTAAGTTGGACGGGGCTATGTTTTGTACAGGGAGAAAATTTTTGGAGATCATTTAAGGAAATGCTAGATACATTATATCATGATCAGTTCGCAAAACATGCACAAGAACCATCTTATTACACTGTCCGACACCTTTTCAATGAATGGACCCACCTTTTTTCGGTGACTGACCCACTGATTAAGCTGAACGACCCACCTTTCTCAGGCACGGACCCACCTTTTTTCAGGGACAGACCCACCTTTTTCAGGATCTAGGGACCACCCACCTTTTGGCTGGAAGTTGGACGGGGCGAACCGTCAGCCATTGCCCAGGTATGCTCAAATGCCACTTTCCCAGAATTGTGAGCCTTCACATGTTAGTCCTTATCATACATGGGAATTGGAGGGGAGGCATGAAATTATAAAGAGCCTTTTTTGGGTCCAAAAATGGTAGAATTACAGTCAAAACATCGTTTTTCAGCTTTTCAACAATGATCTATGATTCTAAAGCATAAAAACTTGCAAAATTCCGAAAAAATCAAAAAGTCGAGGACAAATTGAACAAACTTTAGTCAAAACATGCGTATAATGGCGCAAAGCGCCAAAAATCTGACACTTTTGAGCAAATAGATAGCTAAAAACGCTTAAAAAACATCCTTTCTACAAATTTTCAGAAAATTTTTGGGGACTTTCAAAAAATCGCCAATCTGTGGGAGGGTCAAAAAAATTTTGCGGCGGTGAAAATTTTTTCTGGGAGGGGATGAAAACCCCAAACTTCTCCAAGATCATGTATGGTCCCCATCACCTGTTACATGTACATACAAATGTACTAACAATCAATAATCAATTCAGCGAAGCTTTCAACATCACTTAGATATTATTAAAAAGTTTATCGTCTAACGAATTCGTATTAAGAAATAAAGACATTTATTATAAATAAAAAAATATAGAAGAAAGCAAGAACCGTTTATAAAGATTGAACGAAGACGAGCAAATACGAGACCATACTATTCATTCTATTTTATTAATTCCATATTTTATTCCATTTTATCATTCTATTTAATATATTTATTTATTATGTTATATTTTTACAATTTATTTTTTAATTTTTTATTTTATTCTAGTTATTCTATTGCTTAAAGCCAGCAGTACATCTTACTTCCTTATTCCGTTGCATCTCAGAATTAAATAGAAAAGTGCCAAATCGACAGCTGTACAAATGATCAACTATCGCTATCAAGAACATTGAATTGAACTCAAACGCTGTAGGAAACTGAAAAATGAATTTATGTAGTGTATGAAATAAGGATTATTTAAAAAGATTACACGCGTCAGAGAGACAAGTAGATTGCATGGGATTTCTTCCCCAACAAAATTAGCATCTTGAGAAAGGAAACCGAAATTAATGAAAAAATAAGTTTAACATATTTAAGTCCGTTTTACCATTGAATTCAAACATTAAAATTCATTAAAGCAAGTGCTTGACAACATAGTACTAAAATCAGGCAATGAATGAGGATAGCATACACGTAACGACTCAATATTTTGAGAGGTTGATCATTTTTGGTCAAGGATGGCAAAAAGTGACTAAAAATGCAAGCTTTTGCCAAAAATGGGCGGACGGCCAACTTTTGGCCCCCATACCCTGTACATATATGAATGATAGAGGTATATAACGCTCCGCTAAATTGTCCATTTTCAAGGATTTCATCAGATTGTTCAAAAATAATAAATTATAATAAGTTAAAATTAACATGATTTAGACCAGACATGCACAGCAAGAGAATTCTGAGGAAACGTGGTGGAATTTTTAAGTACCTTTTTAGGCTCGAAAATGGCAGGTACGCGTCAAAAACATAGTTATTTGACATTTCTGACTTTCTCTCTCTCTCAGAGCTCAAAAAGCAAACATAATTTCGAAAAAATCAAAAAAGTTGAACAAATTGAACAAAATATAGGCAAAACATGAGTACATGGCGCGAAGTGTCTAAAATTTGATACTTTTGAGCAGCTAAAAACGCTCGAAAAAGCACCTTTTCAACGAATTTTCAGAAATATGTGTGGAAACTTTCGAAAAATCGCGTATACTGGATGGGGAGGTGAAAAAATTTCTGGAGGGGAGTTTTTCAGGGGGTGGTGAAAACTCCCAAACCCCCAAGATAATGTATGATTCGGACTACTTTAAGGAAAGTCCTTAAATTCAGCAAGCCTGATGTCTATGCAGACGAAGTCTATCGATAGATGAAATATTTTAAAAATTTACAAATATAAAAATAAAATTTAAAAAGAAATGAATAAATCGATAAAAACTTAAAATTAAATCAAATTAAAAGTTTGCAAAAATGATGATACTCCGGACAAATAAGCAGTCCATCCAATCTGTGTACTTCTCATTAACGAACTCTTTAGTTAGATTTTGTGCATCGTGTACAGAATAAATGATCGCAGAAGATAAAATTACATGAAACGAAAATAAATTTAAAAAGATTAAACCGGAAACAGAATAGCCTGACCTGCGACGTTAACTGCCAAGTTGAATCGATGAATTGCAAGAAAACTGGCGACCTCTCGGTATCAGAATGTTTCTCCTCGCCATGACCGACCCGCTGCGAAAAAATCAGCAAAAATGATAAACTAAATTTTTTTATATAGATGGAATTAATTAAAATAAATAATATCAATCTGAAGTAATGCACATACAGGGGCGGATTTAGGGGAGGGGGGCGGCCGCCCCGCCCCATTGGCCCAAAATAGTGCGCAAAATTAAGGATTTTTGAGCGATTTTTAGCGATTTTCGGGTTAAAACGGCTAATTTTTCCGCCCAAGTTAGGGTTCCGCCCCCTTTAGGGGTACCGCCCCCACCCCTAAGGAAAATCCTGGATCCGCCACTGTGTACATATATTCATTCTGCGCACGTTATAAACATTAAATCGGAAAATTGATGAATAAATATTTTCAACTACTAAAAAATCGACATGCTTACAATCAAAAGAGCAGCAGGCACGTATCTTTGGGGGGAATGGGAGTGTTCAACTCTTTAATTCAGAAAAATCGGAAAAATATGACTTTTTAAACGTTATTTTGTGCTATTTTCGGTTTTTTTTGGGCCTAGTCCCCCCAAAAATTGGTGTTGCCCCCCAAAAATAAGACGGCCAGCTACGTGCCTTTGAAGAGAAGCCAAAAATAAGTAATAGAAATAATCTTTTTACTGAGATTAGTGGATTCCAAAAGTCAAATAACAGAGATTAAACAAAAGGCGCACAAATTTGACATGGAGAATATCAGACTACTGAAACAATTGGACTTAAGAGGCAGTTCATTATAAAAAACGAATTACGCGCTCTAATTAAACAAGAATACAATGAGCGAGAAATATTTCAAAAATTTGAGGTGTAGCCCATATAACGACTCGAAATATGAAGAAGGTTCCCGACCATTTTAGGGAAGGGGCTAATGATCTCAAATTTTTGACCAAAAACGGCCAAAAACGCTTAAAAACGGCCAAAAAATTCAATTTTTACCAAAAATCGGGAGCGGGCAGCGTTTTTTTGTACTCGGCAAAGATTTTTCCCGATGTACAAAGACTTTTAGGGATCAAAGATTTTTGGGAATACAAAAAATTGCAAAAAAAGGTCTAAAATTCGCAAATATTTTTCGCGCTCCGCGCCGAAATGAGTAATTGTGTGTTCTATAATCCTTATAATGACAGAAATTGCATTTTAAAAGAAAAATGTCAAATTTTTCGGCGCTTCGCGCCGTTTAACGACGATTCTTAGAGATTTTTGCCCCTAGAGACCCAGAAATCAGCTAAAATACATTACCAATAGTCGAACAACTATGTTTTTACTACACTAAAATCGCTCCTGTATTATATTATAGTACCCAAAAATTTATGTGTTGTAGAAAATGTACAAAGATTTTTAAGGATATATATATATATATATATATATATATATATATATATATATATATATATATATATATATATATATATAAAATGGCAGAATTTGCATTTAGAATGGAAAAATGTCAAATTTTTCGGCGCTTCGCGCCGTTTTGAGACAATTTTTAGTAATTTTTGGCGTGAGAAACCCAGAAATTAACTTGAATACACTACCACAGATCGAAAACCCTGTTTAACCACACTAAGATCGCTACTGTACTATATTATAGTACACAAAAATTTGCATGTACAAAATGTACAAAGACTTTTGGAGACCATCTTTTACATGTACAAACGGACCTTGTACAAAAAAAGAAACACTGGAGCGGGGTCAAAAACTTTCTGGCTTGGGGGGATGTCCGACTTTAAGTGGGGAGATTCCCCCAAGCCCCTGTTATATGTATGGGTATAGAAGATCGTAAGTCAGTCTTCTTTCAACTCTAAAAAATTGAGGTTTTTCAAGCCGTTCAATTTAGTGCAAAAACTTATTTCCCGAGCCTTTTCAGGCGTTTTAGCTGCACATTTCCATCCAGGAGCGGCAAGATCGGTTACTTTTTTAAAAAAATTTTGAAAAACTCGCAGAATTTTACAGCATACGTATAGAGTTCAGACGAGTTCGGGGTAAAGATTTTAACATGCTTGCAAATCGTTTTCACGCATGCTATGTATGTTAATTACATGAGCGAACTTGTGTCCAAAACTACACCACTCTTTTTCGATTAAGACTTCAAAGCCCTTCAGCGTACGATAATATGGATCAAGCATCAGCATTGATAAAGCAGTGAGCTAAAAGCATGAAACCAAATAAAGGTACCAACAACATATGTACAAAAAGAGTAAGGAGAGCGGTTTCGTTTAATCAGGCACGTAGCTAACCGTCCTATTTTGGGGGGACCAACACCAATTTTGGGGGACTAAGCCCAAAAAGGCCAAAAAATAGCACAAAATAACGTTTTAAAAGTCCTATTTTTCCGATTTTTGGAGGGTTTGAACCCCCCATTCCCCCCAGAGATACGTGCCTGCGTTTAATGCTAAAATGACATTCGAAGCAAAGCGACTCAATATTATTAATATGAAGTTCGACATCCTAAAATTCTTCGAAAAAGACCGATTGATATGATTGCGCATTACAGATATCGTTTTGAATGCGAATTAAAACTGTTGTTAATAACCACAATATCAATAATATAGTACAACAGTGGAAATGATAGTTAACTTGAGAAGGATTGATTAAATCAATAAAAGCTAAAAACGGATCATAATTTCTACTCGAAAAAGTAGTCAGAGCAGGGAAATACAAAAAAGAAATAGCTTAAAAAAAACAATTTGAAAGATGCACAATTTAAAACCAAGATTATGAAAACGTTATTGGCATTTAGCAAATATATCAATTTAAGGAAGGAATAATATATACATCGCAGCCATCTTTGTACAAGCGCAGGGCTTTGGAGCGAGAGCACAGTAATTTTAGCACTATTATAAGAAAGCTTGAAAGGAAATTCTAGTTATTTATATACCTACACAAAGGCATAAGAAGGGGTGAGAGGGAGTATGACCCATATCTAAAGTTTCAGAAAATCACGTACTGTCAGGAGATTCTGAGAAAACAAAAGGTGCTGCAAGACAAATTTGAGCTTAATTTGGTAAAAAGGTCAAAATTCAACCTGAAAACGGTAAAAATATTAAAATTTTCCGGCGCTTCGCACCGTATTGATTAATTGTTGTATTTTTTATCGCGTAAAAACTCATAAATTGGTCAAACTTCGCTAATAAGAGTCAAAACCCATTTTACCGCTCATAATCGTGCTACTGTGCCAGATTACATTGCTCTAAAATTTACAGGTACAGAATGTGCCTGTAAATTGTACTTTTGGGGACCGTCTATGTACTTGTAGAAAGATACCTTGCACGAAAAAACAATGATCACAATTTACCATATGACCATTCCTGGATTTCAAGTTTCTCTGACACGACTACCTTTCCCATGTATGTTAAATACTTCACAAGATATTAAGTGAATCTCGTCGGCCTCAATGCAACTCAATTTAGGTAAGGCTAAGATACTTTAGATTAATTTATTAAGATTTCCAAATTTTACAGTTTTTGAGTTCTTGAAACGCAGAGACCTTTAATTCTACATGACACATACATTTCAGCTTTCTGCTGATTGCCTAGAACGTACCAAAATTGTAGCTAAAAAATCGCTAAAATGTCAACTAAATTCAGTCGAGATGGGAAATCTTTTAGAATGAGGAAACGAATCGAAAATGCTAAGCTTTGACAAAAATGCTAAATGCTGATTTCTCAAATAAATTTTATAAACATCCTGTATAGTGCTGGCCTCTAAAAAAACCAGTCGATTTGTAACCTAAAAAAACCACCCCTTTTTTCCATAACCAAAAGGAGATGACTGATGATATTATACTGGCGAACAAGCTATGCCGTGAGGATTACAACTGACCCCTGGTCGCTTTCCGGATCATTCAGAAACTTGAGATATAAATTTGTCGAAAAGTTCCTAAAAATTGCCATTTTTATGATTTTTTTAAAGCATTTTTGAGGGTCAGTATTTCTACCCGTATTCATATTTGGTGGAATCTTTTATGTTTTCACGTTAGGCTCCCTTGCAGACTAATGTCAGAAAAAAATTTAGTTCTCCTATGTCATCCACATAGCTACAGTATACCTTCAAAGCCAAACCTAAAAAAAACCAGTTGTAACCTAAAAAAACCAGCGCCAATTTTTACAAAACTTAGCAGGAATGTGCCTCGTAGCACCTTTCATGATGCCTGATATTTATTTTTCACAAAAAATAAGAATCACCCCAAAAACTGCCAAAAAAGTTCGATTGTAACCTAAAAAAACCACTGTAACCTAAAAAAAGACCAATGCTAAGTATACGTTGCCATGGCAACGAAATTACTTTTCATCAAGTTGCATAATTTTGCACTGATTTCTTGCAGAGGATGTAGAAGAGACTTACCTAGAGTCGTTTTTATCACTTGAAGACTTTATTTGTGAAATTTATAGAACTTTTAATGAAATTCAGAAAAAATTATTGATTTTTATATAAATGTGATAAAATGAACGGAAATATCGTAAAAAATGAATTTTTTTCAAAATTGTGATCATTTAAGGTCAACTAACTGTTTTACGCTGCCAACCATGCACTTCGCATAACATTTTGGGGGTGGTTTTTTTAGTTCCCATGGTTTTTTTTAGGAAAAAGTGGTTTTTATTCAAAATTTCGTATTTCATGCAAGCTTGCTATGAAATATGGCGCTTAAAAATTCTTCCATGCAGCAAGTTATAGGCCTAGGGCAGCTGTCAAAAATAGGTGTTTGTTGACTTCTTCAATGCTATTTGTTCTGAAGTTATAAGCCAAAAACATGAAAATGGTTTTTTTAGAGGCCAGCACTATACATAGACCGTCACATAGAAATTAGGAGCAAATCAAGATGAGATGGGCCGACACAAAGGCAAAAAGTGATCATTTGAACACATCGTTTTTCACATCTTCATCTAAATGCACGTAACGGCGCAGAAATTTAGAGTGAGCAGTAACGGATCTAGGAAGTTCCTATGGGGCGGGGTACCCCAACATTTCCAAAAACAGTCGAAAATAGGTCCAAGAAATTTGTCCTTTGTTTGAAATAGCGTTTACATTGTCTACTTTTATTTGGAGTACTTTTGAGCTTAACAATTTTTGGAAAATTTTAAAATTTTAGACAATTTTGTGCGAAAAAATCATTACATTTCTTTGACTTTAGCGAAAATCTAGCGCGAAACGCCGGAAAATCTCGTGAAATTTAGACGGAAGGACGTTTAGAAGCTTGATTTACTGTATTTATAGCATTTGACGTTGGAATTATTTTAAAAAATATTCCACGAGCCAAAACTAGTATACAGGTCGCCAAGAAAGTAAATAAATGCCATTAAGATAGGTATTATCCAGCGCCAAGCGCCGGAAAAATTTGAGAAATTATGATCGATAACAGCCAAAAACTATTGCAAATTACACACTTGTACATACATCATAGATGCACACGGTAAAAAGTTCTGGGAGGGGGTAAACCGGATTTCCTTGAGAGGGAGGCTAAATGAGTATTTTTTACCAATTAACTACCAAAGGTCGAAAAACCCTGTTCTAACACACTGAAATCGCTACTGTACCATATTATAGTACACAAAAATTTGTATGTGCAAAATGTACAGACTTTTGGGGACCATCTTTGTACATGTACAAAGGGACCTTGTACAAAAAACACAGATTAAAGCCCTTCTGACAGAAAATTGATCGCGTCTCAAATAGTGAGACGCGAACAATTTCTGTCAGAAGGGCCACCTAACCATACTCCTGAAGGGGTCAGCCGGACAAGTATATACTGTCCGGCGATTTTGAGCTGATGAAACATTTTTTGCATCATTTTTGAGGTCAAAAACAGTAAAAAAGTCAAAGTTTTCAGGTGCTTCGCGCCAGATTGGTACTTTTGAGTTAATTTTTACTCAAAAGCGCCCAAAATTAATAAAATTTTGCATTTTTAGTGATAAAAGTGATATAATGCGGTCAAAATGGACTAAAATTGCCTTTAAAATGCGATATTACCGCGAAAAAACGGGTTATTGGCTATTTTAAACATTTTTATCGTTAAAACAGCTGAAAAAATTCGCTAAATTTACTGTTTTAGATTTTTGAGATTTCAGCTCTCCGCCGACCGTTTGCACCTCCTGTCTACCTTCTCATATGAAAATACATATTTGGGGGATAGGGACCAGCCATGATTTTGATGGATGACCACCTCTGTTACACGTAGGCATACCTGGACAGTGATCGCTTTTCCCATCGGTACGAGCCGCATAATTTGTTAAATGGTTGTCCTTTTACAAAAAAGGGTGAATGATCGACCGCTTGACTGCTTATTGTATGGATAACTGGTTACTGGTTGACTATTGATTGGTTAATTTTGGATGCTTAATTGATTACTGGTCATTTATTGTTTATTGACTGACTGACTGATTAATTCCTTTTAAAAATCATTTCCATGCATTTCCCTAGTTTCCACTTCATTCTTTAGTCATTTGCGTCAGATTATCGATTGCTACCGGCCATAAATGCACGACATGAAAATTCTGTGGGAGGGGTGAAACGAAAAATTTCCTAAACTGTCCTTCCCGGGCTTAAAAACGACGGTTATTCGTCAAGATTACATTTTTTACGTTTCTGACGATGCTATTTCTTTCTAGAACATAAAAATATAATTTGGAGAAAACTTTAAAAAAATCGAGTTATTTTAAATATATTTAGTCAAAAAACGAGTACGGCGCAATGCGCCAAAAATTTGACACTTTTGTGCGAAAAATTGCTAAAAAAAGCTCAAGACAACCTCTTTCTATGATTTTCAGCAAATCAAAAATTCTGGGGGAGTAAAGAAATTTCCAGGGGGTGAAACATCCCCAGATCATCTATGGTAGCGGCTATACATGCAGAGCATGGAAATTCTGGAGGGGGTGGTTCAGGCGCAAAAATCTTTTGGAAAAGTGCCCTTTTGGGCTAAAACGATGGGAATGATGAGAATGAGAATGAAAAAAAAATGTAAAAAAATTAGGGAAAGAAAATGAGAATCGTTTTTTCTAGAACGTAAAAACATAAAAAATTTCGAAAAAACGAGCAAATTGAACAAAATATAGTCAATAAACACGTATATGGCATGAAGCGCGGAAAATGTGAGACTTTTGGAACCAAAAATGACTAAAACGCTTGAAAAGGCATACATTTTAGAATTCCCACGAAAAATCGACAATTCTGGGAGAGAGTCGCAGCTGTTTTGTGAAGGTCAGTAGCATACATGTGCATAGGGTCAAGTTGGGGTCAAGTGACTTGAGGCTGGGGAGTCGACCAACCACGGACCACGCAAAGCAAAATAAGGCCAACCACGCAAAAATTTGGGAAGAACCACGTAAAAATTCGAAAATAAAGACAAAAATTTTCAAAATTTGTAAAATGAACATTGGTCCAATGCTAAGTTTACGTGGTTGGTAGCCAACCACGATGTTTCATGAGACTGTAGTACATATATATTATTTTGGATAAAATATATGAAAGTGATATTTTATGTATGTATAACCAAAGTCTATAGACAAAATAGGTCAATACTGTGCCCAAAAATTGACCCTGAAAAATGGCACTGCTGTTCTGGGCATTCTGGGCAACCACGCAAGCCAATGAAGGTCACTTGAACCTGGGAAAAATGAGTGTGCCCATGCATGATCAGTAGCCATTCTGAGGAGGGTCAACTCCCCTACTAAGAACACGTATGATAACGGCAAGTCTTTCCATTGGTATCGGATTGAATCAAGTTACATACATCGTGTGCCCAGGTGTGCAAGCAGTCATCATCTCACCTCGCGCTGTTCTATCCCATCCGTCACTACAATGCACCAGCACTGACGTTTTATGATTCTCGATCTTGTCCACTATCCTGGCGGCTCCATTTAAGATAAGCTAGCAAAGAAATACCGGATTAATTAAGCAATTAACATAATTCAGTAAATCAATTCAATCAATGCAAATTAGTAATTAATTCATTAATTTGAATTAAATATGCATATATTCAATTAATTTATGTACATTGAAACGAAGCAAAAAGCGTACTCGTATGTGCTCTAGCCAATGAGTGTCGTCTAGTCCACTGAGCCATGTTCGGTCGTCTATGCGGGGAAAGCACAGCTCTTTCAGCTTCCTAAGGCTGTAATCGAATGACATAATCACAAATACGTATTTATGGGGAACGGGGTTCGGACCCCCAAATTCAGAAAAATCGGACTTTTTCACCGTTATTTTATGCTATTTTTGGCCTTTTTGGGCTTAGTCCCCCTATAAAATTGGTGTTGCCCCCTCCAAGATAGGACGGCCAGCTACGTGCCTGCATAATTATCAATCGGACTTTTAAACATTATTTTGTGCCATTTCTGGCCTTAGTCTCCCCAACAAAATTAGTGTTGGTCCCCCCAAAATAGGGACGGCCAGCTACGCGCCTGAAAGTCATAGAAGTACATAAAAAATTAGGAGCATGGTTTTTGTACAAGGTCCTCTTTAACAAGTAAAAAAATGCAATCCGAGAGTCTTTGTGCATTTTGTGCAATAGTAAATGAAAAGCATTGTATGTATATCTACAATGCCGATTCCATCCAAAGTCTTTTAAAAGCCAAAAAATTTCAGCGAATACATAAAAGCCATATTTAAAAAATAGCATTATAATTTTGTTTACATTGCCAATGAATTTAAACCCAGCTCACACTTGAGCCAGGGTTTGAAGCCTCAGAATACAAAAATTCCCCAGAGACGTTCCGCCCATTTTCCCCTTTTTTCGCGTTTTTATATGTATCAATGAATAAAGCTTGCTGAGAAAGGTAAAAAAGTGTTTTTTACCCTTACTATCATATTTTGAATCCATTTTTGACCTTTTAAAATTTTTTGAGCTATAAAAATTTTGGCTTCGCCCAAAGAAAATAAGCCGGCTACGATAAATTGATTTATTGCAGTCAGTATAATAATAGAAGAGCAAGCACACCTTTCTCGCATGACGTGTATATTTTGAATATCGAGAAAAACAAGCTCCGAATTCGGATAAGCCTCTTCGCTCTCAAATCCACCTCCTTTCGCCTAAACAATTATACTTTTCAATTATCTCATATACACATCAATTATTAATTTATTATTTTTTAAATTACATATTATCCTCCATATCTGCAACCAGTGTTTTTTTTCTACAAGGTCCGTTTGTACATGGACAAAGATGGTCCCCAAAAATCTTTTGTTTATTCTGTACACACAAATTTTTGGGTACTATAATATGGTACGGTAGCGATTTTAGTCTGGTAAAAACAGAGTTGTTCGACTTTTGGTGGTGTATTTCAGCTACATAATTTCTTCGTCTCTAAGGGCAGAAATCACTAAGAATCGTCTTAAAATGGCGCGAAGCGCCGAAAAATTTGATATTTTGCTTTTGAAATGCAATTTTTGCCATTATAAAGATATAAAGAACACTAAATGACTAATTTAGGCGCGAAGCGCCAAAGATTGTTGCGAATTTTGGACCTTTTTTGCAATTTTTGTCTTCCCAAAAATCTTTGTACACGTACAAAGACGGTCCCGAAAAGTCTTTGTACATCGGGAAAAATCTTTGCCGAATACAATACATGGAAAAATAGCTTCAAAAACAAAAGAAATGTTCAAGCCTTTAGCCTACGAGTACTGACTTGTTTGTTAAATATTGATCTCCATAACAGGAAAATAATAAAAATAATGTAGTAAACGGGCAGAGGAGAAAATCTAAAAACTTTGAGCTGATAGTGAGGAATAGACATCGGGATCGGTGAGTTTAGAGGTTCCAAATGGGAAAAATGAAATTTTTTGAGGACACAATGCAAAATTAAAGTGAAAAGTATATGCTAAATCAAATATTTTCAGCGAAGTGCATGGAAACATCAAAAGTGAGGAATAAGCCCAAAAAGGCCAAAAATAACACAAATTGACGTTTAAAAAGTCCTATTTTTTCCCGATTTTCCTGAATTTTCGGGGGGAGGGTCCGGACCTCCCAAATCCCCCCAGAAATACGTGCTTACGCTTTGGGTGACCACGTGACCACTAGTTCGCTCCGACATTCATCGGAGCGGCCATGATATTGATGCGCGTGTTAGTGAGGAAAGATTAAACACTTACATAAGTTCATTGTATTTAATGCATTATATTATATTTTTATAACAAAGGAACATAGAACCTTACTTGTAACGAGTACGTATGTAGGTTCCGAATCATAGGAAAATGTATGAAACTGATAAAAATTCAACAAAGCGTAAAAAAATCTATAACGAACATACGAGTTGATGTGTTTAAATGGAGAAACATGAAAAAAGTAGAAATAACCTTGTTAACTTTGGCATTAACTTCCGGCCTAGCGTCCATGATGTATAATTTTGGCGATTGTGCGTTAGCTTCGATGATCATTGCAAATAACGCTCGTCTTCTGAACTACGACGAGCCGTGACGCCGACCGACGGCTGAGAACAGCGAGTCAAACTGGCCTGGACTTTCCGGATGAAACCAAGACAAAACCTGCCAAATTATTGATTCATTACACTTTTATAAATTTTATTTATTAATTTCATCAATAATAAATTAATCAACAATGAGAGCAATTAATTTTCTCGATAAACGCGCAATTCGGCTAAGGTTCATTTTGAAAAAGTAACGAATTATAAGGATTGGTCGGCCTGTGCGCATATGATGGCCCATAATTTTGTAGAGAATGGGCGACTACGTACTGCAGGAGGCAGAGAGGGCAGTCAGCGAACTTTCAATTTTTTTTAAAATTCTGTAAAGATGTTTGGAATCGTTAACATACTTGTACATACAACATATGATACTCGTATTTTAGAAGTTTCTTTCCTTTGAACATCTGTAACCTACTTAAATATGTGCGTAGTAACCGAACCATTATATACGTGCAGAGCCTCGTATCCAGAATTTTATTTCAGGGGGGAAATCGGCAAAACTTTGAAGTCGGATATCCCGAGAACCATTAAAAGATGAGCAGAAATAAAGGCATCTCTAAATGGTTTCCCGACGAGCTCTATACAATCGGTAAAGGAAATTTTTGAAAAATCCCAAAAATTGTCCACTTCTTACACGAAAATAAAAAGACTTTGAACCTTTCTCGACGAGCTCTATACAATAGCAGGGAAAAATTCTAAAAAATCCGATCACTGTTTTTCTTTCTGTAATCAATCTTTGTGATTTGCAAACAAAAATAGCAGAGAAGACAGGGGCAAAGCGCCGAGAAATTTGGACTTTTTATGCTCTTATAACTCGATGTTGGCCCTTTTTGTAGATGAGCAATGAAAAAAATCCCTCTCGCGAAAAATTCCGACCTCAAAAAAGATGTAAATATGTGATAAATAGTTATTCTGATTGAATTAATGGCGCGAAGCGCCGAAAATTTGAGCATTTTCACGCTGGAAGCGTCAAAACCTATATATCATAGCTGAAAATTCTGAAAAAATTTCAGGGGAACTTCCCCTAGAAACGGGCCTGATAACATGTAAGAAATCAAAAATTTGGTAGAGGGTAGTGAGCAATTTTTAGGTAAATGGCTGAATTAAAAGGTCTTCTATTCTTCGTCAAAAATAAAAAAAAACAGCATAAAATGGTGTAAAAAAAAGCAAATTTCTGTCCAAGAGTTCGGAGAGGGTCATACATGTAGCAGCTTAAAACTTGGGAGGCGGTCCTGGCCACTTTAAGAGGCAGTTACTGACCTCATACTTTTGGCTAAAACAGCCAAAAAACACATAAAAACGGTCAAAAAACGAAAAATTTTCACCAAAATCGAGGGAAGGGGCCAAAAATTTTCCGACTTTGGAAGATGGGGAACGATCGACTTTGGGTGCGGGATCCCCATTCCCCCTGTTACGTGTGCGGAGAGGGCAGGAAAATCGCAATTTTTCCCGAAGGATCGGAAAGACCGCCGAATATTGCGCAGGGAATCACCAATCCCCTCTTCCTTGTATGATAATAATCATAATCACTCTTTCTCAGTGAACGACGCTGGCCGCCCTATCTTGGGGAACCAACACCAAATTTGGGAGGACCAAGCCCAAAAAGGCGAAAAATAGCACAGAATAACGTTTAAAAAGTCCTTTTTCCTGATTTCCTATGAATTTTGGGGCTCCGGACCCCCCATTCCCTCCAGAGCTACGTGCCTGCACTTTCTGAGCAAAACAATGGCTCGATCATTAAAATATGACAAACGAATCAGGATTAGAGCTGCACACTTTGCAAATTTTACTACCCGGGTACCCGGCTATTTCATTACCCGGGTACCCGGGTATTCGGGTACCTGGCATACCCGGGTAGGACCTTAGATAAAAGAGAATGCAGTGAACATCGTTTATTTACGGTTGACAGTGAGGTATAGGGCAAAGTGATATTTAAGCAGTGAAATTATTGAAAAATTAATGCAAGATTAAATAGAATCAAGGCTTTAATCTGAAGAATTCGTATGCATTTAATGAAATTTAAGTCATTTTCATAATTCAAAGCAAAAAAATTGTGAAGCAGGTTTTGTATCTTCATAGCGTCATTAAAACATTTGAAGCAGGAAAACACATTGACGAAAAGCAATTTTGAAATCAACCGGAAATGAAAATTTATTCAAAAACAAGTCTAAGTCTATCTGGAGCTGACTGCAGAGACGTAGTCAGAATTTTGGTTCGGGGGGCATAAACGTTTTCGTGTAGAATTTACGGCCTTTCTATTGACAAACAGTTCGGAATTCATAAGTGGCGCAAAGTGCCAAGAAATTTAGTCATTTTTTCCACCCTTAACAGTTTGTAGCTCTGTGAATACTAATAATCTGATAGAGCAGAAAATTATCAAATTTGTACGAAACAGTTTTGACAATTCAAGCTTCTAACAAGAAAACTGCGAATTATTAACTTTGACTGAAGATATTTTGAGTGATTCAGGCTTTTAAACGCAATGCTGGAGCTTTACAAAAAGAAAGAACAGTAACTGGCGGCGCTATGCGCCGGAACATTTTGACGTTTTTGCACATTAAACTCAATTTATACCGCTTAAATCATACAAAGCAGACAAATTAATGCCGGCGCGAAACGCCGGAAATTTTTAGAAATTCCTAACCCTTTTACCTGGCTTGTTCTCCCTAAAATCTCGTTGCACATGTACAACGAGATTTTATGGCTGCGGGACGTCTGAGGTGGCGAGCGGGATCCGGGGCAGAGTCCCGAAAAATTTTTGTAAAAAAAACATTTTAATGTTAAATAGTAACGTTAAAATTTTCGCAAAATCGGCCAAATCTCGGTTCGGAAGCAAGCCCAAAAACACTTAAAATTGATGAACTCCTACATTGCACAAACTGATCTGAAATGCGTTTTTCGACCTCTGCTAGGTACATAGCGCAGCAACGGATCGCTGCCAATAAGATATAGAAAGATGTATCCATGAAAATTTTGTTCTTACCGTTTTCAGGCCCATTTGTGGCCTTCTAATTAACAAAATGCAGTTCATAGAACAAGAAATGCGCAAAAACATAAGAAAATTTGGCCATTCCTTCCAATTAAAATAGGATTATGTGTCCTTGTAAAGAAAGATAAACGAAACAAAGAATAGACAAACTGGTACACAAAAGACAAACAAAGCAGAGAATAGACAAACTGGTTCGCAATCATTTTCGCACTTTTACTATCATGCTCAACAAGCATGCGCAGTTTCATTCAACGAACAAATAGTGCATTAAATTACTAAAGTGATGTGGAGTGCTGGATTATTTTAATTGATTCAAGCTTTTAAATTCGTTGGATCTATATAGCAATAAATAATAATGACTCGGCGCGGAAAATTCTGACGTTTTTGCCTTTTTGAACTCAGTTTTCTGGACATACATCATTGCAACAAAAAAATCAACAATATTTTCTGAAAAATTTCGGGGGCAGGTACCCCCAATGCCCCCTGGCTACGCCTATGGCTGACTGCATTTGGAACATCGATAGGCTTTGAACCAGGTCTAACTAAAACAGTTGCGCGCACGATGTGAATAAAAGTTGCAGTTTAAACTTATATAATGGTCACAGAAGTGAATGCATTATAAAAAAAGTGTCGCTAAGAGATAATTTCTTGTTTAAATTTGTTTACAATGAAGAATAAGAAGAATTCGGCACAAATAAAATAATGTAACTAAAGAGCTGAATAATGGAATATGCCTAGACCGTATGCGCGATATATTGTGTTAATAGGAAATATTAACAGACTCGCTTATTTAACATTTTACGGTTGATTATATCAAATCACATTTACATTGTGATTCAGTCGCACTTTAGAAGCAATATGTTTCTAGGTTTCTAATTCAATTCTTAGCACATATTGCATAAATGCAGTGCTAATTTTCCATTTTATATTAGGGGATTCGGTACGTACCCGGGTAGTAAAATTATTTTCTACCCGGGTATACCCAGTACTCAGGTACCCGTTCGGGTACCCGCGTGCAGCTCTAATTGGGATCAAGAATAGTTTTTTTACCGGTATTCTACTCTTGCTTCGGAAACTGGCTACTTTGGCAAGATCGTCATCGGTTGATTGTGCTGGAACGCAAAGCTTAAAAATTGATCCGAATTTTTATCCCGTATAATACGCAAATCAAATTATGTACCTAGATCTGCATTTATTAACAAGCTTTTAACCGATTGCTCAAAATTAAAATAAAAAATTAAACAATATAATTGTAGACATGAAGGAAGATTATTACGCAAGAGGCACTAAAAAATACATACTTCAAGATATTACAAAATAGTTCATAAAAAACCCTCTAAAAACTCAAATAAAGTACACATGTGCAAATATGTGTATTTACAATACCTATTTCAATTATTTTTAATACTCCAATCGCGCTCAAACAAATCTTTTCAACTAGATAAAAAACTTGAAGGTACATGAATAAATTTAAAAAAGAAGTGCGAGTAAATAAAAATGTAGGGAACATCAAAATAGCGCCAAAAATAAAAGTGATCAGCTAATGAGAACCAGCTTATTTTAGTCAGGTGAAAAACAAAGAGTAGTTTCTGAAAGACAAAGGATGATGAATATTGTTAATTGTACGTACTATAGAAAACCACTGATGCTAAATCAAAAAATAACTAGCGGAGAATCAGACTAAAAGGAAACATTAAAAAATAAAGAATAAATAAGATACATTAGAGCCAAATCGCTGTCCTCGTGAGCATACCTAAGCGTGGAGGCTTGGGGGTATGCACCCCCAGAAAAACAAAATACCCCCTTAGAATTCGATTTTTGATTTTTTTTGTGTTTTTTTCGCAATTTTTTGATGCCAATGGATAGTGCTCGATGGGAAAGGCTGAAAAAGTGTGTTATTTCGCTATACCAACCATTTTTGAGGCCATTTTTTTGACCTTCGAAAAAATATTGCACCCCCCAGAACTTTAGTGGCTCCCACCTATGCTCGCGAGACTTCATGATTAAATGCAGCTACTCGTTAATGCATTATGCAACAGAATCGACTAACTAAGGAAGGATAAGTGTCGGCAAAGTCGTATCGGATATTTATGCGCGAGATTCTCCACGTATCGTTTGGCATGCCCTAAAAATCTATGCGTAAACGCGTATCAGAGAAATTTCGTGCATGCATAATTTATGAGATATTTATCTGAAATACCGACTTTGAAATCATTCGATCTAAACAATTATATATTTCTAGATTTTTTTACAATTATGTCATCGGTATTTTTCGTTTTGTAATGCGTCCGTTAATCTCGTTCCTTCATCCCTCGCTTGACGTCCCATCCCCAAACACGGAGAAATCAGTCATGCAAACAGTCAGAACAATATATTTCATGCATCTGGGTTTGAATCAAACGGAGAAATTTTTTTTTCAAATTTTCCACCAAAGAATAGATCTTGTCGAAAAAGGAACAAAAATAGAAATACAAAATGAAAAATAGTAAATTTAAAAATCTGAAAAAATATTAAAATAAAAAATTAATGCAAAAATTAAAAAAATGCTTCAAAAATTTTGCGCCTCCTCCTTAAATAAAATCCTAGTTACGCCTGCTCCGAAATATGTAATATTTTTCATGGCCCTCTGAATTATGAGCAAAAACATGGGTTATTTTAGCTTTTTGAGGCAACAATTTGAAAGCGAGAATCAGTCAATATTTTTATTCTTAAAGAATTAAGACTATGCCCGTTTTAAATGTTTATTTGTTCATTTTCAGATGACTTGCCATTTTAAAAGTTAATTCTAGTTTGTGAACTTGCTTAATATGACTCAAAATTATATAAAAGTTTATGCCGGCTGACTGCAATCTCGAATAACTAGCAATTGATGGCTACATCATATTGACTGTTAGGAGAGAGTAACAGGCTATCATGTTTTGACAAAAAAACTGACAAAATTCACAAAAAAAGCTTAAAAAATTTCTTTGCCAAAAATCGACGGATTTAATGATCCGTTTTTTCGGCATCTAATGATAGGAGAGGCCGACTAACTTTGGATAGTGATGGGGGACTTAACTTCTCGTTATATAGCCTTCATTCTCAGTGGACCATCAAATTATTAGCCATCAGGAAACACGTACCAATCGCCTCAGCTCTTTTATCGGATCATATACAGACCATCCGTCAGACGTAAACTTTTCTTCGCTCTCAAATGCAACCAGCGGCTAAACAAACAAAACGAACATTTAACAAACACACTGCCTTTTTGAATTACAAATAATGCCCAATTCAGTGTTCAATCAAGCGTTTTATAGATGAAATGCTAACAAAGTCAATGCAATGTTTGAAAAAATTTGATATTGCACGGAAAAAAGCGGAAATTAACAAGTACATATAAAACAATTATAATCTATTATTGATTGCTGAGCATAGCCCTCTACCCTTGGATTAAACTAAGTACAAAGAGTTATTATCGATTGCTAAGTTGTTTAAGCGATCGATAATAACATGCTTTAACTACACTCTCACCAGTTTTGATATCGGCAACTGCTATTTTTAATAACAACTACATACACATTACAACTACCAAGTTTTTTGACGGGCACACGTAAGCGCAATTATTTGCCTGTGTGTCCCACAGTTTTTTCTTTGAGCTAAAATACACTACCAAAGGTCGAAAAGCCTAGAAATTTAACACTAAAATCGCTGATATACATACCATTTGATAGTACCCTGAAAAATTTGCATGCACAAAAATGTTAAAAGACTTTTGGGGACCATCTTTGTAAATACATGTACAAACGGACCTTGTACAAAAAAAACACTGATGTGTCCATGACATTCTTTCGACATTTTTCATTCGCGTTGCTATTTTTTTCCCACTGACGTTTTATCCTCACGTTTATGTGAATATTATTATTATTATTATTTATTATTATTATTACTATTTTATTATTATTATTATTATTATTATTATTATTATTATTATTATTATTATTATTTTATAATAATAATAATAATAATAATTATTATTATTATTAGATATTATTATTAGATATTATTATTAATAATAATAATAATTTTATTATTATTATTATTATGATTATTATCATCATTATTATTATTATTATTATTATTAATATCATTATTATTATTATTATTTATTATTATTATTTATTATTATTATTAATTATTATTATTATTATTTTTATTATTATTACTATTATTTTTATTTATTATTATTATTACTATTATTTTTATTAATACTATTATTATTATTATGATCATTATTATTGTTATTATTATCATCATCATCATCATCCTCATCATTATTATTACTATTATTATTATTATCACTATTATTTTTATTATTGTTTTTATCATTATTATTATTGTTATTATTCTTGTTGTAGTGTAGTTATTATTATTATTATTATTGTTATTATTATTAATTATTATTATTATTATTATTATTATTATTATTATTATTATTATTATTATTATTATTATTATTATTACTATTATTTTTATTTATTATTATTATTACTATTATTTTTATTGTACTATTATTATTATTATTATTATTATTATTATTATTGTTATTATTAATTATTATTATTATTATTTTTATTATTATTATTATTACTATTATTTTTATTTATTATTATTATTACTATTATTTTTATTGTACTATTATTATTATTATTATTAGCATTATTATTATTATTGTTATTATGATCATCATTATTATTATTATTATTATTATTATTACTATTATTATTATTATTATTACCATAATCATTATTACTATTATTATTATTATTATTATTATATGATTATTATTATCATTATTATCATTATCATCATAATTATTATTAACAATTATTATCATTATTATTGTTTTATTATTTTATTATTATCATTACACATTACCCATGACTACGGTCAACTTAAGACTTACCAATCGACTACTTATTGGGAACGCATATTTCTGTAAACATTCGAACAAAGGACGCCGAGAATGATTTTCTTGTTTACTAACGAATTTTAGCGTTCTGACGTCCTGAAAGAAGGAGAACCAATATTTTAGAATAAATTTTATATAAGCATGTCTCGAAGGCTAGCTAAAAGCCAAGGTTGTGGCTTTTTGGACGCGTAAAAATGTAGCAGCTATTTTTCATTTTCGCTTAAAATCTAGCGGTACACATACATGATCTGGGAGGGGTTAGGGGGTTTCACCGCCCAGTAAAATTTTCACCCCCCCACGAAAATTGCCCCCCCCAGAATTAGCGATTTTTTGAAAGTTACCAAAAAATTTTCTAAAAATTTGTAGAAAAGATGCTTTTTTACAGCGTTTTTAGCTACCTATCTATTTGCTCAACTTTTCGGAGCGCCTTTATACTCATGTTTTGACTATATTTTTTTCAATTTGTTCCGACTTTTTTGATTTTTTTTCGAATTTTGTTTTTATGCTCTAGAAAGATATTGGACGCGCTGGACACAAAAAAGGCACTTTATAATTTCACCCCGCCCCCGCAAGAATTCCCATGCTATTGCCTGTATGGCAATCCACATAACAAATTTCATTATCAAATTGTCTAAAGTGTTCATACCAAAATGATTCTGTTATTCATAATTTAAAGCAGTGATCGTACGGGGTCAGATTTTCACCCCCGGTCGGGGTCGGGGTCGGGGATGAAAAACCCCGATTTTCGGGGTCGGGGTTGAACATTTACAGTCAACATTGCATGATTACATACCAATTTAAAAAGGATAAAAACGATGCCTTCACTTGTTTGTAGAGCATACTAATAAAGCTGGTTATGTTCAACATTATTTTCATTCAAATTCAGACATGGTTTTAGCAATTGAGCAATCCTTTCAATTTTAATCACTAATCGCTCTCGCTTTCTCGTATTCTTCCACAGTTTTTTCTAAACGGTATTCTATGGTGCGCTGATTGCAGAGGAGCCAAATTAGCTTTTCAGCATTTTTGGGCAGCAACCTATTCCGGGCAGTGTTTTTTTTTGTACAAGGTCCATTTAAACATGTACAAAGATAGTCCCCGAAAGCCTTTGTACATTTTGTAGACACAAATTTTTGTATACTAAAATATGGTGCAGTAGCGATTTTAGTGTTGTAAAAACAGAGTTGTTCGACTTTTGTTAATGTATTTTAGCTAATTTCTAAGTCTCTAAAGGCAAAAATCACTAAGAATCGTCTTAAAACGGCGCGAAGCGCCGAAAAATCTGACATTTTTCCTTTTGAAATGTAATTACTGCCATTATAAAGATATATAGAACACACAATTACTCATTTCGGCGCGAAGCGCCGAAAATTTCTGCGAAGTTTTACACCTTTTTTGCAATTTTTCGTCTTCCCAAAAATCTTTGTACATGTATATACAAAGACGGTCCCGAAAAGTCTTTGTACATCGGGAAAAATCTTTGCCGAATACAAAAAAACACTGATTCCGTGTATCAGTAATGACGCGTTTTCCAACTTTGAATTCTCTCTCAGACGAAACGCTGCTAAGCGGAGCACATAGAGTACTGCCTAGTGAGCTGCATTAAAAACGGCATTCAATTTGTTATCATTAAAAAGTAAACTGGATACGTTGGTTTTTTGAGACAAAATGTGAAATATAAGAAATATTCTGCACGATCAGTAAGTTATTATTAAAATTTTTGAAGATTTTATGTTGTTCACCTGCCACCAATATACATATTCAGTCACACCCATAGCCATGATTTTATTTAAGGGGAAAATCTATTTTTGTTGGTGAAAGCGGTGCTAAAATGTTTGAATTGGCCTCAGAGTTCCGGAAGTTTTGAGTATATACGCACTTTATGGTAAAAAATATGCGAACATGTATGTACGTGTTAACAACCTGGCGACTAGGCGTACATTTTATGAAATATCGCGAGTGTCGAGTTTAACATATTCATTATGTTCGTGAATGGATCATAATTGTTTGGTGTTTGCCGAATTTATTTGCTATTTATAAAATTCTCCTGTGTACCAAAAATTAAATGTTACATTTCAACCCCGAAAAAAGGTTCAACCCCGACTCGAAAAAATCTTGCCACCGGTCGGGGGTCGGGGTTCAGGCCGGGGTTTTTCGGGGTCGGGGTCCCCGTACGATCACTGATTGAAAGACATGCCTTTTCAGGCTAAGAGAACTCTTAAATCAAAAGTCATGATCTAAGATACGATTGGATTTGTTAATCTACATGTAGTTCATTCGAAACAGTGAAATTTCCCAATTTCCCGTCGTAGATCCAAAAATGTTTAAATCACTACAGCTTAAGTAGTGTCTATGTAAATGGATAAAAAGTGCTGGTAATATGTATGCCTTACTTTGCATACAATTTCCAGACCATACGAATCTTCGCCCCTACTCAAGGTAGAATACCCAACTTTTTCAACTCGGCTTATCAAACCAAGTGGAATGTTCAGCTCACATTCCTTAAAAAGAGGCAACGAGCTGAAAATACAAAAACGAAAACTCAAAATAATTGGGCATAATCTATCTAAACTCATTAAAACCTTCGACGGTATAAAAGAGGAAAACGACTGAAAAAATTCTTGAGCGAAAAATCCTTGTCGGATGGCAAGATAGAAAAATGTTTGATTGTTCTATCATTTTTGACTCTACTGCGGGGCCTTTTTAAAATAAACAAAACGGAGATAATTGCAAACATTTTTCAATTTTCTCTAAAAGCTCTGCTGTCCGATATAGACAAAAAACATTTGTACCGGTCGGAGTTACATATACTGAGAATAACAAAGATGTATAAACAGAAAACGAAAGTGAAATACCTACTTTGAATTTATTTTAAGAAAAAAAGTTGATTCTGTTTAGGGATGTCCCAAGCCCCGACCCAGGTGATAAGCCTTATGCCGGACGGGCCAAGGCTTGCCCCGGTCCGGGGCTAGAACATTCATAATTAAGAAAAAATCTCAAATTCAGTTCTTAAATCAATCTAGGCAATTCTAAGAAAGCCTACAAATGGTCTATTTAAGAATACTTGACGAATTCGAATAGCAAAATTTGATAGTTGGACTATTTCTGTAGCAAAAATGCAGACTCGTATTAAACTTAAGCAATTCAAATTTATTGTATTTGCCTAGAAACTCAAAATCTATCTGAGTAGCTATTTATTCGATCAATTAACACATTCCTGATTTATGTTTTACTCATGCAGTTCATCACTCAGAATAAGTAACTACATCGGAGGATGCATTAATTTTTATTTTATTCTGTTACATCTTTTAAATGAAACTTATACGATTTGCTAACCCTGGCCGGCCGGATAGAATATTAGGAAAATTGATTGAAGGATCAGCTTTAGAAGGAGTGGAGATTACTTGTTATGATTGCACTTTGTAGGGCCCTGACCAAATATCTCCTATGCTGTTACTTTGGAACCACAAAAAATTTTTTGGTCGAAATTCATAATTTTACGAAATTTTCGGAATTCAAGTTTGTGTTTTCCTGAATGTTTTACGCCGCAGCCACAACTTTGACACGGAAAAGATGCTTGTAACTTGTCAAGGAAGACATGGATAATTACATTGGCGGTGTGAATCCAAGAACTACTTATGATATAATGTGCTTTTCTACTTAGAACTTGGGACTCTTCAAAATTTAGCTCTTATAAAGGAAAATTTGCATGAAAAGAATCTGTTTAAACTTTAAAAATGCATACTATCCGCTGAAATGTTAATTTTGAATGATTTTTCTGCAAGTGTGATAGCCACATAGCATTACAGGAAATTTTTATTTATGAGTTGATGACTATTATCGTTTATTGTAAGCTGTCCGATGTGAATATTCTATTTTGAACTCAAAATTTTTTTTGCGATTCTCGGCCTCCTCGGAAATGGCTCTACAACTATGAATTTTTGGAACTCTGAAGATACATAACTTCATATGTAAGATTCAGCGGTAATAATTGTAATCATTTAAATAGACTGATTCAGGATCAAGAAGCATCATTGATACTTTTCAAAAGGTTTTGTTATTCTACCGGTTTTTAATTTATTAATTTATAGCCTCCACAACATGAGAACTCTTTAATTAATCCCTTCTTCGCACTTATATTAATAAGTATTATTGCAGGAAATGCCATTTATGATCTTAAGTGTACACATATGGGACGGCATACATTGTGTACACAACATCTTGCCCCGACCCCGGCTAAGAAGTCTGCCCCGGGACCAGCGTTTTTTTGTACAAGGTCCGTTTGTACATGTACAAAGATGGTCCCCAAAAGTCTTTGTACATTTTGTACATGCAAATCTTTGTGTACTCTAATATAGTACAGCAGCGATTTTAGTGTGGTAAAACAGAGTTTCCGATCTTTGGTAGTGTATTTTAGCTAATTTCTGGGTTTCTGACGCCAAAAATTACTAAAAATTGTCTCGAAATGGCGCATGGCGCCGAAAAATTTGACATTTCTCCATTCTAAATGCAAATTCTGCCATTTTGGAGATATGTAGGACAAATAATACTCATTTCGGCGCGATGCGCCGAAATTTCTTGGAATTTTACACCTTTTTACAGTTTTTGTGCCTTCCCAAAAATCTTTGTACATGTTGTAAACACAAATTTTGAAGTACTTTAATATGGTACAGCCGCGATTTCAGTGTGGTAAAAACCAAGTTGTTCAACTTTTGGTAGTGTATTTTAGCTAATTTCTGGGTCTCCTAAGGGCAAAATTCACTAAGAATCGCCTGAAAACGGCGCGAAGCGCCGAAAAATTTGACATTTTACCTTTTGGAATGCAATTTCTGCCATTATAAAGATATATAGAATGCACAATTACTCATTTCGGCGCGAAGCGCCGAAAATGTTTGCGAATTTCACACCTTTCTTGCAATTTTTGTCTTTCCAAAAATCTTTGTACATGTACAAAGACGGTCCCGAAAAGTCTTTGCACATCGGGAAAAATCTTTGCCGAATACACAAAAAACGGTGCCCGAGACATCCCTAATTCTGACATATAACCTGAGCTGAATTAAAAATATTAAGAACCAGAAAACTGCTAGTTTAGCAAAACATTTCCGTAGGATATGAACTACTAAAGTGCCAGGCACGGCAGCCAAGATGAAACGTGCAAATAAAGGAACGATTTCATCTAATATATGCTAACACATCATAGGTGCACAAGGTCAGGGTCAGCAGGGGGTGAAATCCTAAAAATTCAAAACAGTTAATTTGACGTTCACGATTTTTTTTGCAGTTTTTACGATCAAGATGGTAAAAATAGCCTACTAAAACGTTTTTTCGTGGCAATATCGCATTTTAAAAGCATTTTAAGTCCATTTGGACTGCGTTATATCACTTTTAACACTGATAAAATGCAAAAATTTATCAAAAATGGGGCAAAAAAAGTTCCACCAGCTCAAAATCGCCGGACAGTACCTGTCCGGCTGACCCTGCAGGGGGGTAATACCTCGCTCATACCCCTATGTGCATGTATGCCACACATTCACACAGCGGAAATGGGGGTGATGCCCCCTCGCCCGATTTCGGTGGTCCCCCTATACTCCAAAAGTGAAAAAAATTTCGACCCCGCTTAATATAGACGAAACCTTAGTTTTTTTGGGCATTTTCACGTGTTTTTTGCCATTTTGGCCAAAAATTGAATATTCATTTTTCTACTTTATAATCTAAGGGCAGGGAATTCATCCCAAAATTTTGAGCCGTTAAAGTACTTGACCACATGTCAACAACAAATAGGCAATGCTTCGTTAGAATGTAGTTTCTTTTACTCAATTCCATAAGAATCATATTTTGTTTATCTTATTTTTTGACCAATGATCAGACTTTCAACTTCTTCTGAATGACCGATTTGTATTCGTCGAAATAGAGCTACCGATATAACAGAGCAAAGAGATACAAAAAACGGCAAAATGACGATTCTGTCTCAAAGCAAAATAAATAAACGACTCACTCTATCTTTGCCCTTAAAATACAGCCGATAATTCGTTACGGACAATGTTCCAACGATTTTCCCAACTTGGGAAACCAAATAGCCAATATGAGACTCTTAAATACATTACCAAAAATTTACTTTATAATCTAAACTGTCTTGCATAAAACGCATTAGGCGGGCGAGTGAAAGACGTGCATGTGAGATTTGTACACCCCGCATGGAAAAATAGAAACTTTCTACGGAAAATAAGGCAAAAAAATGGAGAATAAAATTTCTCTGCTAATTGATCAGAAACTAGGAATTAACATAGTTTTATGCTATTTTAGCATACCTATTTTTAATGTACTTTAATTTAAAAAATTCACTAACTGTCCGACCTCAAACCAGCCACGCTGCGCATCCACTGAAAGCCATACATGTCCTAATTAATTTCAGCCACCACGGAACGCTTTTCAACCCCTCCCCGCATAATCGTCTAATTCAAAAATTGGCACCAGTAAATTTTGATAATTTGAAATAGAACAAGACTTTAGGCCGTAATCATCACTTGATAAAATCATTCATCGTTATGCTGACCTTTAACTTGAACTTTCTCCCCAGGTAGCATCCACGACTTTTCATTTGCTTTCCGTTTGATTCGATTGCTTTCCTGGAAGTAAATCGACTACTTATTCATCGAAACTAATGTATAGGTACCAAAATAAAAATAATAGAGAAAGAATACTGGTAAAATGAATAAAAAATTGAACACTGCAGCCACACATGCACACTGGGGGTATGGGGGTATCCTCCTTACTACAACTTTTAAAAATACCCCCATCAGGCCATTTGTGGACCAACACCTATTGTTGGAATAATAAAAGAGCGCCAAACGATGCCTAGCAGTATAACCTTAAGTATTTTCCGAGTAGTAATCTGTCCACTCATTCATTCGAACACTTGTTGTCCATTACTTTGCATTGATAGTTCAAGTCATTTCATCATTCTTATCATGATTTATTTTCATAAAAACTTAATGACGAATATTAAAGAAGACTGAAATATGACGAATTAAAGCATTTTTACGGGTTTCGACGGGTAGGGGTGGGGGGTAAGGAACGACAAAAATATTTAAAAAATCAATGTGAACCAATGTGTTTTTGTATTGGGCAAAGATTTTCCCTCTGTATAAAGACTTTTCGGGACCGTCTCTGTACATGTACAAAGATTTTTGGGAAGACAAAAATTGCAAAAACGGTCTAAAATTCGGAAAATTTTCGGCGCTTCGCGCCGAAATGAGTAATTGTTTTTGCTATATATCTTTATAATGGCAGAAATTGCATTTCAAAAGGAAAAATTTCAAATTTTTCGGCGCTCCGTGCCGTTTCAAGAAGATTCTTAGTGATTTTTGCCTTTAGAGACCCAGAAATTAGCAAAAATACACTACCAAAAGTATAACAATTCTGTTTTTACAACACTAAAATCGCTACTGTACCATATTTTAGTACCCAAACATTTGTGTGTACAAAATGTTACACTTTTAGGGACCATCTTTGCACAAGTACAAACGGACCTTGTACAAAAAAACACTGATGTGAACTCATGATTTTAGCGCCATAAATAGCCTTAAAGATTAATCGTGTACCCCTCTCCAAGGAAACTCGGTTCACCCCTCCCAGAACTTTTGAACGTGTGCATCTATGACAGCAGCACAATGGCTGGACCACGCTCTCTACCGATAGCTCAATGTCAGGCAGACTAAGTGAAGCGAGTCAAAAAAAGTGTATACGGAATTTCAAACTTTCTTTTAATACAGACGAGAGAATGCTGTTATCTTCATCCGACGATGTATCGTACGTCGAAGAAGCTAACGTTGACACCATTTTGAACGGTTACGAATATTTATTAGACTAAATCCATGGCTAGCAAAAGGGTACAAAAGAGCATATGCGAATACGTCATCGAAATGCAAGCAAAATAAGAGCTAATATGTAGAAATATTAATAGCTCAGAATGAGGAGCTTAAAAATAAAATTAACGACTAAAGCAGCAAAAACCATCAACCACTTGGTGAATAAATAATTAAATTGGCGCATAGATAATTTATTTTTTAAGACCCTTTATGACCAAATCAAGTCGATTCCAGATCGACCAGGTTTACATTATGTACCTATACAAAGAAGTGGTAAAGTGTAAAAAAATCCAAGGGCTTTAGGCGAAGATGGGCTATACGAATAAGCTTTGAATAATTCATAAGATTAGTATAAATTTCCGACACAGCGCGATAATAAATATAAACCTTGTGAAATGCGACCGATTTGAATTTTAAGCATAGGTATTTCAGACATGTAAATAGGATACATAACTAATCTGACTCCCAGTTGCAGTTTGACTCAGTGGTACAAAGATATTAAGAAAATTAAGCAAGTATGTAGGTACACTATGGAAATCCTGGGATTTCAGTCACTAAAAAAGCCTTTTGGACTTAAAATGACTTACATCAATAACACTATTTCTCGACGTTTCGACAGTGTTTTCTTTGTAAATCATAAACAACGTACTACTGAAATAATTAAGGCATAAATTCAAAATGTGGTCAGAATAGGTATTTGGCGTAGGAAGCGCCGAAAAAATTGGCACAGTACCTGCAAACCAGCACATTAGAAACAGAGGATCTTTAAAAAGATGACGGGCAAGAGTACATGACCAACCAGCTTTTATCGAACTAAAATCAACTTAAAAATTGGTTTGGCTTAAAAGCTGCCCAAATGCATACATGCACAGCATGCAAATTCTGGAGGGGTGAAATTAATAAAGTGCCTTTTTGGGGGGACAAAAATAATAAATAAACACGTGTCAAGAACATCGTTATTCAGCGTTTCTGACGATGCTTTATCTTTCTAGAGCATAGAAACAAAAAAATTTCGAAAAAAATCAAAAAGGTTGGAAAAAATTTAACAATATATTCAAAAGATGAGTACAATGGCGCGAAGCGACGAAAATCTGGCACTTTATAGCAGATAGATAGCTAAAACGTTTAAAAAAGCATCTTTTCTGCAAATTTTTGGGAAATTTCAAAAAATCGCCTATTCTAGGGGCGGTCCGAAATTGCTGACCCTATATTTCGGGATTTGTTCGCCGGGGCACACAATTAAGTGCATCTTCTGACATTTTCGAACATGCGCTATTTATTAAACTCTTAAGACTCAAACTTTTAGAAAATAATTTTATTTTCTTGTAATATCTCATGAAAAAAGACGTTTTTAGCCGCGCTGGAGACAAAACTTTGGAAAAAATAATCCCAAAATTTTGAGATTTTCGATGAAAAGATACCAAATTCCATTATTTTCTTACATTATCTTACCTTTTCAAATTATTTTTGGGCTAGGGGCGGCCGCTCCTCTGCGTATGGCGATATATGTAGGTATGAACATTAGCTTCATAGTCAACGCGCACTTGCAGAATCTTAGTTTTAGACAGAAAATTTTCATTTTCTTCTCAGCGGTAATGTCATGCATTTACGGGTATCACACATGTACGTAAAGGCGTGAGGTTAGGGGTGATACTGTCCCCAACCCCGCTGAAGGGTCAGGCGGACTGATACTGTCAGGCGACGCCGAGCTGAAGGAACATTTTCTGCATCATTTTTGAGGGCAAGAGCAGTGATGTATGTTTATGTTGTAGCTTTAAGAGCTATATAATGCAGTCAGAATTGACTAAACCAATAATGATCAAAAAATGCGGTATGGTCGAGCAAAAGCGTCTGACCGTTCATTTGACTAGCAAAAAGCACTAACATTAAATTTTAACTGGTTTGGATTTTTGGAATGATACCCACCCGTCTGCTAACCCCGTGCTCCTATTTATGAATAGCGGTTGTAGCGCTATTTTCAATCTCAAAATTAATGCAAACGTTCAAAACCGCCCTGACAGTTTCTGATCGATTTAACGCACTTCATTCGTGACTTCGATTATTCTAGAAACTTACCGGTTCGTCTGTAAGTGCGGGGAGGGGGTAGCATGCATGTCCGGTGAGAATCCTAGTTGAAACAAAACTTCGACACATTGTTCTAAAGTGATATTACGATTAATAGCTATAGGTGCCTTGCAGTAATGAAATGCATGGAATGAAGATTTTGAAGGAATTAACGTTTTTTCAGGTACTAAAACACTAAAAGAATAGACATACATGTGAAATTTGCCTACTCAAACGCGCAAAAATTCAGACAAAGAACAACTGAATGCTTCATCACATGTCGCGTAAGACGAGGATAGATTCATCACCGACAAATGTTAGAGTTTTATTACATATTACTCGAACGATGCAATATTTGCATATTAAAATACAACACATCTCGACTTCATACTGTAAATATCGCTTTCTCTACTATCACATGAATCTCCAATATTGAGTAGCGTTACCTTCGAATCTGAACAAAACAAGTCAAAAATAAAGCAAAATACAATTAGATAGGTAATAAAATAATTATGGTCAAGGAAAGACTTAGCACATATGTAAGTAACCGTAGCCAAGTAATTTTTAAATTTATCACTTCGCTCTAGACATGCAGGGCCGTATTTGGGGGAGATGAGAAAACTGCATCTGTGTACCAGAGAATCATCAAATCTTCAGCGCTTGGCGCCGTATGTGAAGTATTTTTTATACTTTGC